>JACXGI010013941.1:0-19809 GCA_016801175.1 Esox masquinongy | reverse complement strand
AGTCAGGGTGGAGGGAATTATGAACAGTTCCAAATACTAGGCAATTTTGGCAGTATTTGGAAAAAGCTGAAGATGAAGAGGAAGTTCACCTTTCAGCACGACAACAACCCAAAGCACACATCCAAATCCACAAAAGCATGGCTTCACCAGAAGAAGATTAACGTTTTGGAATGGCCCAGCCAGAGCCCAGACCTGAATCTAATTGAACATCTGTGGGGTGATCTGAAGAGGGCTGTGCACAGGAGATGTCCTCGCAATCTGACAGATTTGGAGCGCTTTTGCAAAGAAGAGTGGGCAAATATTGCCACATCAAGATGTGCCTGCTAATAGACTCCTACCCAAAAAGACTGAGTGCTGTAATAAAATCAAAAGGTGCTTCACCAAAGTATTAGTTTAAGGGTGTGCACACTTATGCAACCAGGTTATTGAGTTTTTTATTTTTCCCCTCAAGGATTTCAGTTTGTTTTTCAATTGAATTCTTCACATTATAGGTCACATTAAAGGTGGAAAAAGTTCTGACATGATTTATCTTTGTCTCATTCTTTTACATCACAAGAACCTGGCATTTTAACATGGGTGTGTAGACTTTTTATATCCACTGTACATTCTGTAGATTCAGCCTTGTCTCAGCCTCTATCTGATTTAGGCATGATAATGTTTAAATGTTGCTGGAATGCTAGTTTTTTGTGTGCAGAATCAGTTCCCACTTCTCAAAGCCTAGCATTCACCATTGAGAGGCATAACACAAACTGACTTTAGATCAGTTTCCTCACCTTGCTGTGGTTCAAAAAGTCTCATCTGGTCTGTCTGGCACTCTAGACCAGGGCTGCTGAATCCTGTTCCTGGAGAGCTACTGTTCTGGATGTAGCTCTCCAGCAAAAGCAATCTGCTTTAGACAGATCCGGCCCACAGAACTCTCGCTCCTAGGCCCAATGCACCCCAGATTGACTGGAGCTGGCTGACCAGATACAGCTGTACTGGTAGACAAGGAGTGATGGGGTAGGGGTAAAAGTGTGGGCAGAGTGAGAAAGACTGAGTGAGAGAAAACAACGGGTGGGGGGAACAAGGGAAACAGGTAGAATGAGAGGTAGAAAGGTGGGAAAAGAACGTTCTAGAAGGTGTAAACGGAGTTAGAGAGATACATACTCTATGATTATATTGCAATTTTTTTGTGGTCAGTGGAGGTTTAATAAATAAAAGAATGTGATCGTCATTTCACAGTACAGTGTTGTAAAAGGCACTACAAATTTAATGAGTTGTGAGAAAAGTAGGATTGCTATGTACTCACTGACCTGAGAAACATCAACACGTAGACATTTTTCCTGATAATACATATTGTGATGCAAATGCGCCCTCTTCTACATCAGGGCCAATGCCTCTGGGAGAACTAGGGCTGAAAAACAGGGTCTTGAATGCAGCCCAGCTGCTACGCTTGAGCACAGATTGGCTTCCACCCACTGACGAGGCACACCTGCCATCAATCAGGCCTCGTCAGGGGAGAACAAAAGGGCATCAGAAAAGCAACTTTGGACAGCAGGGGATGAAGAGAGGAGTGTGGTGCTGTACCCAGTAGTTCTCATTTTGTTTTCCTTTGCCATTTTTATTAAAATTATAACCTCCATAGCCCAGACCTCAAGCACAAATACATGTTTCCCTTCAAATGAGATGACATGATATATAAACTTGAAACATGAAACGTTCACAGACATTGTAATCAGGGGTGAAAATCTGATATCAACTTTGGAGGGGACAATAACATGACATTTTCTCAAGAGCAATTATTGAGGGGGACACCAAAAGTAGTGCTGTAATACTGTTTTAGTTTGTGCCATCGGTTGGCTTGCTACTGTAGCTCTGCAAATTCAGCTATTGTGTGTGTGAACCCTACCAACATAAAACAAACTTACTGGATTAACCTCACGTTAGTTATGTGCATTGAGTGCCTTTCAGACGGTAGATATGAACACTGTCACCTTGCCAGCTAAGGAACACTACATACATTGCATTGCATGCTTCTCTCATTGACTCAAATTCAAACAACTGCAAACACTGGTTGATCTTACTGCAGCTTGCTAGCAAACGTCAGCTAACTACTAGCTAACGTAAAGTGTGACCTGTAATTCAATGCAGCAAAAATGAAGGCTGGTGACGGTTATGTGTTTTATTGTATTGAGTGGTAGAAGTATCAATCAATCAATCAAATTTATTTATAAAGCCATTTTTACATCAGCAGTTGTCACAAAGTGCTTTTACAAAACACCCGGCCTTAAACCCCAAGGAGCAAACAACAGTAGTGTTGTTGGCCAGGAAAAACTTCCTAAGAAGGCAGAAATTTAGGAAGAAACCTAGAGAGGAACCAGGCACAGAGGGGTGACCAGTCCTCTTCTGGCTGTGCTGGGTGAACATATTAAGAGTACAATTTGTAATAATTAATAAATGCATGTGGGCTGAGTCCAGAGTCTATTTAAACCAAGTCCAGGTCGGAAGCATGACCAGATGGACAAGGACAGGGACAACACGGGGGGGTCAGCAGAGTGGCAGCTGAAATCGTCAGGTATCGTCTTGATCTGCAACACAACCAGGGGGACTTTGGACAGGGACTGCAACGAGTCTTTCAAGCCTGGTACTCCACAGGTGTGGGCCAAGACCTCATGTCCTCCTAAGTTTAAAATGGCAGAAGACAGGGAAAATTTTGAGAATGCATTCTTTAGATCTACAAGGATTTATAATGGAGAAGGAGAACTGACCCTACTCCCCCAGCACAATAATATAGCAGCGTAAGTCCATGGGGCTGAGACAGGGGGGTCCAGTGACACTGTGGCCCTATCCGGGGGAGGCCCCGGACAGGGCCCAACAGGCAGGAAATCGAAGTAAAGAAATGTCTAACATATCCTTTGTTTGAACTACTTACTGAAAGTCAATCACCAACGACAGACTGTCAGATTCCCACACATGCACTGTACCTGCACGATGCGCCTCTGCTCAAGGCTGGAGGGGCAGTGGATCAAATCATTGTGAGGCGAAGGACGGGGGTGTCGCAATCTTTTGAAACTTAAAAATGTGCCGATAATCAGCACAGGTGCTTTCATTGAGTCATATTAATATTATTGAAATTACGTAGTTATGCTTACAGTGACATACTGGGGGGGACAAATCATAATTTTCCCCAGGATGCAGGGGTTGTGTGTCCCCCGTCACCCCTGGGATTTCTGCCTATAATTGTGATAGCTTTGCATTATTACCTGAAATGCGTTACCTGGGTGTAATTCCCATGTGGGATTAGTGTGGTAAAAATTATGAAAATGTAGGTTGCTCTGAATCACACTGTCTGCTAAATGACAAAAACTCCTACTCAATTTGAGGGAATAGGGTTCAGGATGCTTCTAACTAGTGCCACCCACATAACGTTAAATATGTCCCACAAAAAGCATCTATAACTGCTGCTGTTTCACGAATATGCATGTGGCTCCTACCGTAAGTTGCTGCATAATGATCAAAATGAGCTGTTATGGAGAAACATCCTGACACATTGTCACGTCTTAATAAGAAGTCTGGACACAGTCGCAGGTCAATAATATAATCCTTACTAACTCAGAACAAAGACAGTATGAGCGGTACATAAACTGCAAGGATAACCAAGTATAAGCAATAGGGAGCTCGTCAAGCAACGTGTGTGAGCACACTATACACATAAGACAATAAACAACAAGGACTGATGGAACAGAGGGAGGCTGTATACAGGTAACTATTGCTGATAGGATCCAGGTGTGTGTAGTTGGGAAACGGGACAAGTCCTGGTGATGGATGATGGGCGTGGATGTTGTTAGCTAGTAGACTGGCGACGCCGAACGTCTAATGAGAGGGGGAGGTGGAGCCAGAGGAGGCACGGTTGTGACACACAGAATGATTTTGGATTATGTTGGGACATTATGTTTACTACTTAAAGATACCGTCTGGGACTTTTGTAATGAACAAAACATGTTTTACTTTTGACTTTACATGCTTGGATTTTGAATATTTTACTTTACATACCTGGATTTGGAATATACCTACTTTTGAAAGGCTAACTAGTATATTTTGCTGGTAACAGAGCAGAGTTAGGAGCGGTTTTCACTACTCCACCACGGAACGTATATAATTTGGTTAGAAGAAGTCACCTTTTCGAGTGGTTAACCACACCACAAAGAGAAGGAGAAACACTGCAATAGGTAATTCCTACAACCGGACCCCCAACAGTCTTCCCAGATAATTCTTTCACCTTACTTTAAGTCAGATGTAGAGATGAGTTTGGGTAATCCAAAATGTAAATTACTTCTTACAATTTTGAACAATGAATTAATAACTGTAACCAGAGGCATCGCTAGGATCACAATACATTCGGGTCTTAGCCCACCCTCCTGCCCCACCCGGGACAGAAAGTACAGGGTTTTGAATGTACATGCGGAAAATTTCGATGTACACGCTAGCAGCCTACACGTCTATATTGTCATAATGCGCGATCGGAATTATAGATGAATAGATCAGGGGCTATTTTTTTTTGCTATTATTATTTTTGGTCCATTTGAGATCCGGGGCTATTCATAAAAGATCCAGGGCTATAGCCCCGGACGCCCAGGGCTAACGACGCCACTGACTGTAACGCAGAAACTTCCACACATTGAAGAGAACAAAATACTGTAGTAAGTACTTCAGGATAAGTATCTATAATGGATATTACTTAATGTAATTCACTTAGCAAGGCTGCTGCAAAGACTTGGGAGAGCTGTTTTAGTCACGTGATTTCCTTGTCCAGTCATGGCCAAATGTATTGGCACAATTTCACATTCTTCAAATAACTCACATTGTCTCTGAAAATAAGTTGAATTTCTTTATTTCACTGTTAAAATTACAGAACTATGATTAAGAATTGAATTTATAGTTTTAGTTAATAAAATCAACAAACAAAGTTATTGTTCAGTCTCAATATTTTGTAGCCCACCCTTTATCCCAAAATAACTGCAATCAAGCACATCCTATTGACACTGGAAGAGCTTCCAGCACTTCTGTACTGGCTTTTAAGTCCATTGTTCTTGCAAACTACATGTTCTCAGATTTGAAGGGTGCTTCCCAACTGCTGTTTCTAGAACTTTCTACAGACCACATCAGAAGAGTCCAGATGGTGTGCTTAACCAAAAAGCTCTTGTCATAGAAGGATGTTAGCATGTTCAGGTATGTTTCGGAAATTGCAATCAGGCTTTCTTAAGTTTCTCTTATGCAGTCGGTCTTCTTCCATACAACAACACCCTTTCACTGTGTTGGCGACGGATGGTGCGAGTTGTACTATCACTGCAATCTAGCATCAAGTTTTCTTCAGGGGTCACATCCAGGGAGGTGTCATGGACCTTGAACTTCTTGATTGCATTAGGTGTGGTGGAAAGATCAAGGTCTGATCAAGGTCTGAACATCAAGGTCTCTGGAGATAGACTTCCTTAACATTGTTCAAGCTATGCTATAATCTTGTGTATGACCTCCTCAGACAATTCTCTGGTTTTTTTCTTTTTCTCCATGCACATTGTAGTAGACACAGTGACACAAAACATGAAAATGTATAATTTTCTTTATTCAAATTGAGTGATTTTTAGATTTCAGGTACCTGCAACACACCATAGGGAAGTTTAATTCTGAAGGACAATCACATTATTTGTACTTCTAGAAGGTGCCAATACATTTTGTAAATCATGCAGTTTTTTGGTTTTGTTCAACTGCAAATGGAAAAAATACATAGGTGGACACCAAAAGATTTTAGAATTTCAATTATTTTCTGGAACAAATGGTACATTATTTGAATTGAGTGGAAGGGTGAAAATACTTTTGCCCACAACAGTACTTGGACTGCACATACAATCCTCAAATACACACACCCACACGTGTGCACACAAAATCAGACTTCTGAAAGTCTGTATTGTGAATCCGCCACTCCCATCTCTCCCTGTGACTTCTTTCTCTCTTACACACACACACATACACACACAGACACCTACTGTTGCAAGTATTGTCTGGTATCCATTGGAAAGCATTTAATTCGCTTTTATTGCTACCATGTCTGCGGAGAACAAAGAGCCAGCCAAGTGCTAGTCGCCATAGTTTTGACACTGGTTCTCCCTAGCTAAAATGTGTCCTAAGAAGTTTCCTTTTCTGGATAAAAAACATCTTTGTGCATGTCTTTGAATCGGATGTCAAATTTTTGTAACTAAGTCACAGTCTTTAGTTTTAGGCACTCATTTAAACCCTAAAGTCTTTGGAAATCCTACATAGTACCTCAGCTACATAAACTAAATTCAGAGAGGAAATGGCAGGCATTCATTTAACCATTTATTAAAACAGATAATCATACATGCATTACGTTGATCTTGGTGCTAGTCTCTGATCCTTTGGGGTAGCTCCCTGCCAAGGCGTGCAACACATTGAAATAGAAATGATTTACAGGCAGTGAGCAATGGAACGCAGTACTGATCCCACTGCTGTAATGAAACACAGAACCAAACCGCAGAACAAAGATAAGGCAACCACGTATTATGAGCAACCAACAGCATGAGACATACATTTCAAGATAGGAAGTGTACATGTGACGGATGCAATGTGAACTGATGTATTAGCTGATGAATTGGGTTTCCTGTCTGAACGTATTCTGCGCTTAAACTTTACAAATCACATTATGAACTGGCTTCATGAATTATGACGTCAAAGACATTCACCAGGGCAGCAATTGGGGCAGGGGTGGCATTTTGGCAGAATTTTCTGAAATTCTAAGGAGGGCCGCACATTTGTTTTTATGTGTGATTTGTTCATTAAAATCAATTTGCTGGCCACAAAAGGGCAATTATTGAAAATGTCTAGGCTCTTATCATTTCCACATACTTTCAGTCCAGTTTTACATGTTAGAAAATGAGCTGGAGTGTTTTTTTTTTAGTTTTTGCCGGACCGCATAAGCGGAGCCGGCCTAGAAGAGTGAGTGTCTCTTACTGAGTCCGTCCGTCCCTGACTGCCTGACTGAATGACTGACTATCCCTTGTTAAGTAGCGTAGTGGTTAGAGACGCGGACTACGAAACAACAGGTCCCGCATTGGACTCCTGCAGTCAAAACACATGATGCCTGAGGTTCAGGACAGACAAAAACGTTACTGGCTATAACTTTATGTAGCTACGTAATAGGAAGGCTAAAATAAAACAGTTCTGGTGGATATAAGGATTTGTTCAGGAAAGACAAACACTTCGCTGCCTACACGATTCTCTCGTCTTTTCACTTGACAAAAAAGTCAGTTATAAATATATCGTCACCTATATTGATAGATACTCAATGTCATTCACGAATGGCTAATTGGCTGTTAAAACGGCCAGTGGTTAAAGAGGATTTGTTCAGAATAGACAAAATCTTCACTGGCTACAACCTTCTGTAGCTACGGGAAGTCTAATATGAAACTGTTTACTGTAGTGATGGCCAAACGAGGCTTCATTAGCGTTATTTTAGCAGCAGGATATTATGCTGGCAGCACTCACATTACCACACTAAAAGCCATCATTGACATTTAGAAGGCCATATAGTTAACAATCTAGTATGTAAAAAACTGAACAGACAAGAACAACATTGGCATGGACATTAAACATAAAATTACAGACTAGATTGACAGACTAGATTGTTAATTATATCGCCTTATATAATTCAATGATAGCTTTTATTTTGAAAAAGAAAATCTGAGTAACGCTGCTAGCATAATATCCTGCTGCTAGAAGAACGGCCATCACTAGTTTACTGTTATATTGCGACTATTTCTGGTGGATTTTTGAATTATGTCTTAGCATTTCTTCAGGATAGTCAAACACTTCGCTGGCTACACGATTCTCTCGTCTTTTCACTTGACGTAAAAGTCTGTTATCGTCACTTATATTGATACAGTAGTTATTGTATCAATGTCATTCACGAATGGCAAATAAGCTGTTAAAACGGCCAGTGGCAAAAGCCATAGAGTTAATGGATGCTATTTGTGGTGGAGGTAAACTTAATAAGAAACGTTACTAAGTTTAACACAATGCGTAATGGCACCTATCGACATATTACTGGCTAATAATCTTTTAAAACGGCCAGTGGCAAAAGTCATGCAGTTCATCGATACTATTTGTGGTGGAGGTAAACTTCATAAGAAACATTACTCAGTTTAACACCATGGTTAATGGTGTCTAACGAAATTTTCAAATTTTACGTGATGTTAATGCATGACAACATTATATAATGTCAATATGCTATACTGACACCCGGCAAATGGTAAGCTCTGTGGTGTTGTGGTTAAAGACAGCCTTTCACGTGGGTGACCTAGGTTAGAATCTTGAGAGGGCAGCCATGATCAACACTTTCTATTGCGGTCCGGCTGAACTAGGCTTGCCTGAATTCTTGTTATTTAATACTTTTTAATTACATTTTACAATCAAACCTCATGTGGGCCAGAATTAATCGTCTCGGGCCTCAGAGCATGTGACCAGTAACTAAAAGCTTGCAAGATGAAATCTTTAGCTGGTTAGGTGAAAATATCTCCCTGAAGGAGGTAGTTAATCCAGGTCATTTCTGTAAAGGAGAATGGGTCAACCTACCTAGTATAATAAGACTTCTCTTAGTTGTGTGTGATTAGTGTTATGGTCTTTTGAGTGTCTATAACCATTGTGTGACCTTGACTGGTACCCATTTAAGAAGCAACGTATCATCGCCACCTGAGGAAATGGAAAATGTGATGTCCATGTTTTGGCTTGTGACAACTTCTTTTATGACAGCTTCATCATTACCAGTTCATAAAGTTCTCACTTGTTGTACCCCACTACAATAGTACACTGAACAGGAAACCAGGGCAGTTTTTTGCCTAGTAGAGCATTTCCAATCCAACAACATAAAACATTTGTTGTTGTTCCTTTCAGCAAAGCAGTTAACCTGAGTTGCCTCGGATCATGACATCTGCTAAAATGAAATAGCGTAAAAGGATGCTCAAATGATTAGGTCGTAATTTAACTTTTATGAAATGACCAAATGAAGGGAATGGAAAACTGCCTTTCTGTGGACAACCTTCAAACGTCATCAAATAAGAAGACAGCTAGTTTGTTCTGATCTGATTAGAATCATGTTTTTTGCTAGTGTTGTGGTCTATTGCATGGAAGGCTGATGCATAATGAACATGTCTTATTTAATGTATAGTGGTGTTGTTTAGGAGGAGTGGACATAAGGTTGTAATCAGTCTCTGTAGTCTTAGTGTCTGAGAAATTTTAACTTGATTTGGGGGACTATGGGGAGTGGGGGGGTGTGGCCGTGTCGGGTACAATAAACCAGACGCTAAACAACATCAGGTCTGCTGTTTTTATTAAGGTTGGATAAACAACGGTTCGTATACGCATCTACAGTCCCAGAGTTTCAGCAATGAGAACGGGAGACGGGTTTGTTTTGTCGTCCGGACATGTCTGCAGAATGGCAGTTTTTACAATTCCCCTGAAAACATCATGAAATGTTCCCCTTTTTTCAAAGTGTGTTTATCCGATCCTCTGATCTCAGCGTTTCCATATTTGTCGACAGTGTGAGGGGACAAAACATCAGGGAAGTCATAAGGGGGCATTGTTGCGCTGACACGATGCACAGTAACAGCCTACAAAAATCCTGTAATTGAACGGTGAGTTTTTGCAAAGCTGGGGTGTTAATTCTCCCCTACATTTCACTGGGACTGGGTTTCAATCCAAGCTTCACACTGTTCTCCCCCCACAAATACAAAAAATGCTCCTTAAAAAGAACTATGATTTTGTGAACAGAAGGCACAATGTGCTGTTCATCTGTTGGCCAACGTCAAACTATTTACCACCTGATATCAATCAGTTAGGTCTAATTTAATATGCCCACCGTCCCTTAAATCAGATTCCCTCTGCTATAACAGACACGCATTGCATTTCTCCCAGGTGTCTTCCAGGTGTTTCAATAAGAAAGCAGATTGTGTTCCAAAAG
The DNA here is from genome assembly GCA_016801175.1 of Esox masquinongy. Classification (NCBI taxonomy): domain Eukaryota; kingdom Metazoa; phylum Chordata; class Actinopteri; order Esociformes; family Esocidae; genus Esox; species Esox masquinongy. The sequence continues at coordinate 9,803 of JACXGI010013941.1, read as the reverse complement.
AAAAAAATGCTGTATATCCATCTATGTCATGTCTGACTTTGAGTGTACAATGTCAACTGAATTTGTTTGTCATGAAAAGCAATAAAAAGCAGGGATAAATGTGTACAGTGAAAGACGAGGGTTGAAGGAATGCAGGATAACGTTTTGTGATGTAAAGGCTCCTAGGATCACATGTCGCCCAATAAGCGGATCTGGTGTGTGTGTGTGTGTGTGTGTGTGTGTGTGTGTGTGTGCATAGCTCCCTGTCTGAAAGAACTCTTTGTTTCAGTCCAAGGTTTTTGGGTTCAGCTAATCAGATGGATTAGGGGTAGCTTTAAAAGTTCAGGGATCTGAAATGACCATCCGCTTTTGGATTGCCATTTTTACAAAGGCAGTCCAAAAGCAAGAGCCGTGATAGTTGGACTAGAGAAGGGAGATTGGTCTCCTCTGACCCCCAGTCATCCAACAATTGAATCATAATTAAGTGTCTAATGAGGCAATGGGGAGTTTAGAGTGGAGCTCAGTCCGCCATTGTGACCCATAGAAGCGGCTTAATCTCCTAATTGAGCTCCATGCTCGTCTTTTCTTTGTAGGCCGCGCATCAGCGTGGGGCGACTGGCTGCTCCAGGTCATGCCTTTGAGACTTTAATACGAGACAGATTTCATCAGTCACTCTTCCCTTTCAAGTTGCATCTGTTTGTATTGGAATGCCAAACCCAATCAGCTTGTATGTAGAACATAATGATCTACATGCCGGATAAACCAAACATTTACCATGTGCTTATATTTGACTTGTCATTTCCAGTGTGAATCAGGGTACGAAATAAAATTACTTGCGCAAATGTTTACATATACAATTTTGATTAAACTAGCGAGATGCCCTGTGATACAAGAGATATGATATGGGCCAGAGAGAGATGTGATTAATACATTTTATTACTCTGGAGACAGAGATACACCACATCCTACATGCATATCATTCAGACCCAAAGCCGATTTCAGACAAAAGAGGATGGCATTGGTTTGGGTTTGACGGAGGGTTTGGAATATGCTGTCTCACAATCGTGAGCATGGATGGAGTCTTTCACCTGAGTCACATCGTCACCTTGGCCAGTGAAAAGAACAATTAACTTTGATCAGTTGCGTTGATCTGTTGAGAGGTCGGGACATAGTTTGGTTTCCTGGACGGTGGGAATGTCTTAGTGAGTTAGATTTCCAAGTCGTTGATTATAACTAGGGATAAGGCTTTTCTCTCAGGATACAGTTAACTCAACCATGCAGCTGATGTTTAGGCTTGATTCCACAACTTACGCATGCGAATAGAAAACACTAACTATTTCCACTTCACATAATGTGTGTCTCCACTTTTTCCCCTCTGCGGTAGGTTAGGTACTACTGTAGGATTTGAAAGGTAATCATTTTATTAGGTAATAATGCTCTCTTACATTACATTCATTCCCGTTGATACATCATTTCTTTTTCCAGTAATTGGCCAGTTACTCTCTGTCCTTTTTATTTCTCTTTTTTTCACTTATCTCTCACTACCCTCCTTCTCTCTCTTAAATGTCTTCCCTCTTTCTACTCTCTCACTATCCTCCTTCTCTCTCTTAAATGTCTTCCCTCTTTCTACTCTCTCACTATCCTCCTTCTCTCTCTTAAATGTCTTCCCTCTTTCTACTCTCTCACTATCCTCCTTCTCTCTCTTAAATGTCTTCCCTCTTTCTACTCTCTCTCTATCCTCCTTCTCTCTCTTAAATGTCTTCCCTCTTTCTACTCTCTCTCTATCCTCCTTCTCTCTCTTAAATGTCTTCCCTCTTTCTACTCTCTCTCTATCCTCCTTCTCTCTCTTAAATGTCTTCCCTCTTTCTACTCTCTCTCTATCCTCCTTCTCACCTCTCTTCTCTCTCTCCCTCCCCCTCTCACTATTCAACCATCACTCTCCTCCCTCTCTTTACTCTCCCTCACTCACTTTCCATCGCTGCCCCACCCCCCTGAACGCACACACACACCAAAGGTAAGTGACCTGTGGAGAAAAAAACCCAGCACAAACAGAAACATCACATTCCGCTTCATCCTGGCCAATTTGTATCCACGTGAGAACTCCAGACAGGATTTGTAAACACACGGAGTTCTCTTCCTGTCATTTGGAAGTGGGGTTCAGCTTGTGTGACTGTGTGGGTCCACTTACAGGGAGCAGCCAGGCAGCCTGTGGAGGCGAGGCTCCCGATGGAGTGGGGCTGTTTCTAGAGAACTTTCAGGTGGCTCCGCTTGTTCTTTTTTTTTTACTGCTATGATTGTTTCTGGAGGCCACCCAACTTCATCGCTTCCAGCCCTGGCCACTGACTGCCTGTTAACTTGGCAGAAGCAGTGAGCCAAGTGTTGTCACTGACACAGGGGATGCCATATTTGGCCGTGGTTCAAAGGTGGACACATGGGACCTTCACACTCAGTATATTGCCTGTCCTATGGGGCACCAAATGCAACAACATCAATAACATCGTCCGTAACCACGACAAGAGCAAAGCAAACAGAGGCAAGAGTACAACTATACCCAACTGACGACAGTACAAGTCTATACTTGTTCAAAAACCTGTTATCTCACTGAATTTCCCTCTGTTACTTCATCTTAATGTGGCTCGGAGTGTAAATAAGCTGTTTTAATTATGCATGCACAAAGACACATGCTCCTCCTCTGCCTACTGTATTTCTAATGTTTTTAATGTTTAGTGTGGTCTGGACGAAATATGTGTCCTGGTTTCTTCAGGATATTTCAACATGTTACCCTTTCCCCACTATGAGACTGTGTGTGTCTCTGGTCCACAGATGTGAAAATGGGATGTACACCCATCAGCCATAACATTATGACCACCTGCCTAATATTGTGTAGGTCCCCCTTTTACCGCCAAAACAGCCCTGATGACTCGTCGTGGCGTGGACTCCACTAGACCTCTGAAGGGGTGCTGTGGTATCTGGCACCAAGACGTCAGCAGCAGATCCTTTAAGTCCTGTAATTTGCGAGGTGGGGCCTCCGTGGATCGGACTTGTTAGTCCAGCACATCCCACAGACGCTCGATTGGATTGAGATCTGGGGAACTTGAAGGCCAACTCCACACCTTGAACTTGTTGTTGTGTTCTTCAAACCATTCCTGAACCATTTTTGCTTTGTGGCAGGGCGCATTATCCTGCTGAAAGAGGCCAATGCCATCAGGGAATACCGTTGCCATGAAAGGATGCACATGGTCTGCAACAATGCTTAGATAGGTGGTACGTGTCAAAGTAGCATCCACATGAATGGCAGGACCCAAGGATTCCCAGCAGAACATTGCCCAAAGCATCACACTGCCTCCGCTGGCTTGCCTCCTTCCCATAGTGCATCCTGGTGCCATGTGTTCTCCAGGTAAGCGACACACACGCACCCAACCATCCACGTGATGTAAAAGGAAACATGATTCATCAGACCAGGCCACCTTCTATTGCTCCGTGGTCCAGTTCTGATGCTCACATGCTCATTGTAGGTGCTTTTGGTAGTGGACCGGGGTTGGCATGGGCATCCTGACTGGTCTGTGGCTACGCAGCCCCATAAACAACAAACTGCAATGCACTGTGTGTTCTGACACCTTTCTATCAGTACCAGCATTAACTTTTTCAGCAATTTGAGCTATAGTAGTTCGTCTGTTGGATCAGACCACATGGGCCAGCCTTCACTCCCCACGCGCATCAATGAGCCTTAGCCATCCATGACCGTGTCGCCGGTTCATCGCTTTTCCTTCCTTGAACCACTTTTGATAGGTACTGACCACTGCAGACCGGGAACACCCCACAAGGGCTGCAGTTTTGGAGATGCTCTGACCCAGTCGTCTAGCCATCACAATTTGGCCCTTGTCAAAGTCGCTCAGATCCTTACACTTGCCCATTTTTCCTGCTTCTAACACAAACTTTGAGGACAGAATCTTCACTTGCTGCATAATATACCCCACCCTCTGACAAGTGCCATGATAGTGGTCATAATGTTATGATTGATCGGTGTACATCATATCCACAGAGCTCTGTACGTTCTACCAATCAGCTTAGAAAATGTAGCAAGATGACACGTCATCACAAACATCCAACAGCAGGATGGTCGTGTTGTCATGCTGCTTCATGTGGTTGCTAAGCTAATTATTTCAAAATCCCTTTCAGAAAGAACTTCAAGGGCCAGTTTCGCAGACACAGATTAAACCTAGTCTAGGACGAAAAAAGCAATTTCAATAGAAAACTCCATTGAGCTTGTAGTTTTACTCCTAGACTAGGCTTAATCCATGTCCATGAAACCGGACCCAAATCTTCTTCAAAAGTATGTAATGTCACTATTCTAAGTGACATATCTCAGATCTTTGAAAATATACCTAATGTGTTTCTTATTCATGTAAGTCAAGCTAAAGTTGGCTTCTTGAGCAAGCGCCCAATTGAGTCCCATTCAATCCTTGAAGGAGTGAGCTCCTCAACCCAGAATTCACCTGGCAGCCTAGTAGCAACTTACAGGCAACTAATTGGCATTAATATAGTTCCAGTGAAGTTTACTTTGTCTGCAAATGTATCTTCAGCTTGACTGGAATAAAAAGAAAGGAAACTCTAGCAATGAACTCTGACAAAGGTGCTTGCAAAGCCCCTTGATTTTTTCCGCATGAGAATGTAATCAACGAGTTGTCACATTTTCCCATCTAAAGTAGACAATTTACATAGGGGTGAATGCCAGTGGCTGAAGTGGGTTTTGGTTTTTGATGGATGAGTTCAGATTTGTCAAGCTGTGAATCAAACTTTTACAAGTGAAACCAAAAATCAGCCCAACTGTCTCAAATTGACAGTTAAGTTCAGGTATTCATTCAGGGTTATTTAAGGTTAGAGGTTTGGTATCGTTTGAAAACAGGAAACAACTGAATATAATGAGTGCCTAGCTCTGAAGAACAGTGCACAAAAGTACCTACCCAGCTATAACATTTAACCCTCAAGCCTTAGAGCAGCCATCCACTTCCACAACGTCCTTGCAGGCGTAAGGCAACTCCAAATCTTCCGTGGAGTTGGAGGAACGTCTAATATCGCATTGGAACTGGCATGAGCTGGCTGCTCCTGATTCCATTTTTTTCTATATGCAGTGTTACACAATAGTAATCCTATTACAGAACCGTTCATTTCCACATCCCTCTCACTGAGGTTCACACTATCTACCTCGTTCTAGTAGAAAAGGAAGAAGAGGGTGTCAGGAGAGGATGAGGAAGAGAGGTGAGGGTGACAGCACAGTGAAGTGGCAGAGAGGGGATGGAGGCTAGGGTCCCGTAGTCTGGAAAATGTGTCCCACTGCCTGCGTTTGGCTGTGATGACGAAGGTGGATACACACACACACACTGATGTCTTCCAGCCTGAGACTGTTCCCCTGGGGCCGGATGCTGGCCCAGAGACACAGGCATGCTGTTGGCAGAGCGGGACCCCTCAACAATCAGGACGGAGCCAGCGTTTGCTGCCAATCACACACAGACACGCACATGCATTCTTGCACCTATACACAAACAAACATACACATCCGAACACTAGTGCATGCATATATCAGCACGCACACGCACGCACACGCACGCACACACACACACACACAGGCTGTCAGGCACTCGGTTGTGTAGTTTAGAACTACTAGGGGCGCCATATGGAAACTGTAATTGAAGTCATTTGTTGAGGCACTCAGCACTGCTGACGCTGGAGCCCAAACTGAGAGCATCTAAACTATTCAAAAAACGTACAATTACCCCCTCTTACCCCATTCCAGTTATCCATAACGTCTCCCCTGTGAGTGCCCCGCACCTCAGATACAAACATTTTTTTTTTACATCAACTTGCCACGCATTCTGTTTTGCTTAGCATCTAATTATCTATTCTTTCTCAGATTGTTCTCTCCCCATCTCTCCTTCACTTTTCCCTGTAAACCCATGTTACACCTCCTAATTTTTTTCCCTTTACTTCTCCATTGGAGATACAAAGCGATAACAGTACACTGTTGTAAATTATAAATGCCTCTATAGTCATCAGAAAACGGGGCCAGCTGCTGAGATACACCCCGTACAACAATCACCTTGTTATTACTGTGCGTGTCATGCACTGAAGTGTCTGAGGTGAATTCCCAGTCATTTAAATGTTAGGACAGGATAAATGCCTGACCAATTTCAATTATTGCTTTAACATACCTTAATCGGTCCAAGCAATTGCTTCAAGACATTGTTCTTATCAAATAATCAGATTTCGAATTACTACAAATAATCGCTGATTAATTCATCTAACACATTCCAAGAGTTCATTTCCCACCAACGACTGTAACTCGACATTCATGGTGGTCATATCCCACACATCCCAGAGGAATCTTAATCTGAAACCATCTCGGTAACCCCACTCAATCCAACGTCTACTCCCCCTCTCCCCGTCCCACAGTGACTGTCAATATCTTATACTGGTCATCTTTTGTTTCCAGTTTTCCCATTTAACCCGGACCTCTTTGATACCCTTTGTGGCCGTTGGCATTTTCTTCCTCTCTCTAGAGATGTATTACTGTCAAAGCTGTGACTAGACTTAAGCTTTGAATCTCGACCAGGGTTAAAATATTTTTAACAAAAACAACCTAAATCCAAACTTGAACTTTTACAGTATATAAAGGCATTGTTTGCAAAACAGTTCCAGATGAGTGTATAAGTCTCTCAGGCTGAAGAATGATTATTTCTCAGTGCTGTGATTGTCTAAATTTCTTTCAAAACAGGAAGATTGATAGGAAATTTCCGAGTCCACATTAAACAGTACTGCTAGGAAAGAAACACGGTAATGCCAACTCTGCTTGCCAATCAGTACAGTCGGTGTGACTCTAGTTTTCCGAAGGCTCATTTCAGAGTGGGGTGACCAATAAAACGGCCAGTGTCCACCATGTATTTTAAAAAACAAAACAATGGTTAGGACACAATCTTTTCTTTTATTCATTTTTGATTTAGATAGATGTTTTACATTAAAGAATGTTTACAGAGCAGTGAGTGTATATGTTTTCACACCAGCCCCCATGGGAATCAAACCCACAACCCTAGCGTTGACAGCGCCATGTTCTAACAACTCAGCTAAACACGGGTTGAGATCCAAGGCATAGATACAGCCATAGATGAGTCAACAGAGAATACCGCGTTGACATTGATGTCTAGATTCAGTCACAGAGTGACCATAGCCTTTGTTTTTATAATAGCTGGGGCCATCAACGTCCTTTGTCTCTGCTCTCTTATCATACTTATACACAAGCCATACTGTACATCGACCAATTAGGCTGTTGACCTGCCCTATTCTCTGGCCTTGGCATGTTGTGGATCCATATTGAGCATGTGCGAAGTGACACGGGAACCTGTTTTTTTAAGCTAGGGCCTCTTTTGTGTAGACTAGCAGGCCCCTGCCTTTGTCGGGTCCTGCTTTAGAGGGAAGGGTTCAAATCTAGAGTTCATACGCTAATAGTAAACATAGCCGGAATACCAAACCAACAAAAGCCTTGGCACTCCACTGTCCCTTTAATGAGCGTTTCCCTGTCTTTCTCTCTGCCAATTATTGCCTATTTCTCCTGTCTCTCACTTGCCCCCTCTGTCCTTCTCTCTCCTTTCTTGTCTCTCTCTCACTCTGCCCCACAACACGTTTCTGGGAAGCCCTTCTGTGTTTTGTGTCCTGACGGAACATCAGAGTCAGGGGCCAACGCAAGCAGCTAGCCAGAGTTCATCCAACGCTGCCCTGTTTACGCGTCCGTTCGGGATCATTTAGCTCAAGTCATTTATTCTTGTGCTATCCATGAACTGTTAATTCCACTTAAATATTTTGCTGTGTGCCTTGAGGACTATTGGCCTGTGAACGTTTGCCTTACGACTTTTGGTCTCTGCCTGCCCTCTCCGGACAAGCGGTTCGAACACACACACACCCTGGACGAATTTAGACAGTCAGCTTCCATTCGTGTCTCCAGCAACAACAGCTGCTATTGTGGTGAGCCATCTGAGGTTTTGCTCTGCTCTATAAATGCAGCAAAGAGAACCGCCAGTTAAAATCACAAACATCATGTCTCTACCCAGACAAACCATATCACTTTGTCTTATAAAGCCATGGTTTCTTTATGATGTACTTGATAGAATATGGCTACAATTATCAAGTTCAGACCATTAGTGATCAGTACTATAATCCTGTGTAATGGCTATGCAGTCACTGCAGAGAAATCTTCTGTTTCGTATAGTCATTACAGTTTCTACGCTGCATCACATCTAGGGCTGTCGCAGTGTTGGTGAGCAGCACTCCCGCACTTCAATTTTAGATTAGCAGGCTTGGTTTAACTTTGATTTGGAAGCTAACATTTGTTATGGCTAAACTACAACAGGAATGTCAACTTCTCCAAAATATCTCCAAACCGTGAGTTGCAGTTAAAGAACTCACAGTGATCTGTAAAAAAGTCTACACCGCAAGCAAAGTGTCACTTTTGCAAAGCGAGGCTCACTTGAAGCCGCGTAGTTTTCAGCTTCCAGACTATTTTTCTTGTCAGCAGGAGCATTGCTGAGACAAGACAGATGCACCTAAATAACCTCAAAGTCCAATATAAATTCACCAAAAATCACACTCCTAAGACTACATAGTAACAATTACATATGTACTTGCTATGGCATTACACAAAAGAACATCTGATACCTAGCTAGCAACCAATATAACTTTTAAAAACATTTGGACAGATTTCAACCATAACCCTACATCACTACCTTTTGCACAAAAGAGTTTCACCAAAGAACTAAATACCGCATCATCACCCAACGCAACCTAGCTCTCCCTTCAACCTCTCTCAATGTCCCTGTGAAGTGTTTGCTTTGTTATCGTTAAGATGACCCTGCTGTGTTTTAACACTATGGTTTTTATTGGCTTTAAAAGGCCAACTGTAAATTCCTGAAGGGCTGGCCTGTTCTGTCACTGTGGACCCCGTCCAGGTTTCCTTAGGAGCCTGTTTCATTCTCTGTTCTTTAACTGCCAGACCAGCAGTTACCCACACCTCTGACTAACATGGTTTACACTAATTCTGAGGGGTTAATGAATGAAAGCAACGCTTTTGAGTAGTGTCATGGTACTGTGGCAGGAACCATGGCTTCCCCATTGTCTCAATCACACAGCACAATGTGTTAAATGTTGCAACTGTCCAGTATTCTAATAAAAGGAATTATTTATATATATAATGATATGTTATTGCAACTAATCCACTTACCAACTACCTCACTCAATTCCCCTCAACACTGAAATGACAAACTGTACTGGTTTCAATAAAACCAGTGCTGACTACAGTACATGTACTGTATACAGTAAAGCCATATTTTATAGAGCTAAGCTGGAAGATGGGATGAAGCCGTAACATAAGTCATGATGTGTGTTGACATGGCTAAAGAAAGAGATGCCGGCTTAAATGTGTGGAGTTGTTAACAGTGTCTCATAGTTTGGGTGGGTTACTGCACTGGGAGCCTTCTGGAGAAAAACAATTGGGAGAGAGAACTAGGGAGTGAGTCGAGACGGTTGTAAAGAGAGGGGTGAAAACAAATGTAATGGTGATGATATGCAGAAATAGGGTGAGTAAAGACTTTGGCAGAGATAGATTAGGGAGAGAGAAAGTGTTTCAAGTTAAATTAGCAAGGTTCTTTGTTCATGTGTTTATGGTTTTGTGGATGGGTGTAGGGTTGTATGTGAGTGAGTTAAGGAGTGTATGTCTTTATAACAAAAGGAGTGTGTGTCTTTATAACAAAAGGAGTGTATGTCTTTATAACAAAAGGAGT
>JACXGI010013940.1:0-19898 GCA_016801175.1 Esox masquinongy | reverse complement strand
CACACACACACACACACACACACACACACACACACACACACACACACACACACACACACACACACACACACACACACACACACACACACACACACACACACACACACACACACACACACACACACACCCACCCCCCTTGTGGAGAAGATTAGCTGACCTAAGACAAAGCCATCAGTTATACTGAACTAACAAACAAGAACTCTTTACTCTTTGTTTGCTGAAGCCCAATAGATGAGATAACATTTATCTTGCCTGCAAACTATTGCCCATGCAAATCCATCATGTACTTTGAGAGGTTTTTTTGTTGCATTACAGCCCTCTAGTGGTCAACACTTTCATTGCATGTTACGTTCATCACCCCGTAGAGATGGGTAGAGGACACAAACTGGAAGTAATCATAGAAATGGAAAGAAGAATTTGTATCAGTATCACAACCATTAAAACAGTGTTTCCCAATGCTGGTCCTCGGGACCCAAAGGGGTGCACGTTTTCATTTTTGCCCCAGAACTCACACCAGATTCAAATGTTGCCCTACCGCATAGACAGTTTGACATAATCAACCTATCAAGTCTTTAAACTGAATCAAGTGTTTGAGCGCTGCCAAAACAAAACTGTGCACCCCTCAGGGTCCCCAGAACCAGGATTGGGAAACCCTGCATTAAAGCATCACAATTCACTTTATTTCAGTACAGTTCACTGGCTGACTGCCACTTGACGACCAAGTTGAAGTTATGATCACATGACTAGTCATTAGGATGATCCCACCCAGTTGACTATGTAAAGGCCAATGTCTTCAACTGTTCACAGAACAGCTATGTAATAGCATAGCTCTTACCATTAAAGGCTTCCATCCTTTTAATGTAGTCAGAGTGGGATTTTCAATGGGTTGAGGATTAAATGAAGGAAAAAACAAACCAAAAAAAAAACATCCTCTTTAAGTCATCTGTAAGGCAAGAATAAGTCAGTGTACAATAAGGTGGTTTCTTTATTCCATTTTCATTAAACCCTTCTATGAAGACATCTTCGCAATGCAGAGCTTGTTTTCAATTTGCTGTGCAGTACACATTTCCATCATAAAACAGATACATATTGGAACAGATCAGTCAAACACTTGAATAAATCTCAACATTTAAAATGTATACACCAACGTGACCACTATGTAACCTCTACTAGGAGTGACTAGAATTTGACTAGGACAGATACAGTGAACCAGAAAAAGAGCAGAGTATGACCAGCCATATGGAAAAGAATGACAAGACTAAGAACATGAAGAATGAAATGGAACCACAGGCTTCTATTAAATGTCTTGAAGAACACAACGATGGGTGGAGCTTGTGTAATGAATTTGATATATACAAATAACAAGACAGTGTAGATGTGGCAGATGGAAGAGAAATCACAGCAATGACAAAAGATCCCCTTCTTGCTTTAAAGGAAAAACTTTAAACCTAGTCCCACTTTCGGTGTCAGACTAAAGCAAAGGAGCTGAGACCAGACTAACAGAACAGCTATGGTCTCTCCCACCAAACAGACAACGTTTTGTGCAATAGAATACGCTGAAGGGACAACCCATGATGCAAAAACACAAAACACATTTGCTTTAACAGGTTACATTTACAAAAGGCACAAGTGAAGATTCATCTTCTGCCTACACAGTAAATCTTGCAGGTTGTACAAGAAACAAAACAGCAGTGATTAAGATCAGTCCGTGTTGCATATGTGACAGACACTCAAAGACAAAATCCATTGGCTAATTAAAAGACACCAATCTGCCTCAATCATAATGATTGAGGCAGAATTGGCCGTGTTGTTCTGTAAATTAACAGGCCTAGTTGAACAACATGCCGTCCGGTATGCAATTTAGGAATGACAGGAAAAGCCAAAAATGATTACCTTAAACTGACAGTTCTGTGGATGGACTTTTTTTTATACAAGTTAACTGAGGAAAAGGCCAAAAGTAAAAACAGAGGTCAAAAACGTCAGTGACATCAACAAAGCAAGTGAGACAAGTTGCACATTTTTCTGGCCCTAATCAGGACAGGAAAAGTAAAAACACATATGCTGTATACCATCCCACAAACCATCAAAGCTTTACATTAAAAGATTCTAAAGACATTAAAATGACAGACATTCACAGAACTGTTCATTTCACAATTTCACAATAAGGTCATGTAAGAAAATAAAATTAAGTCACTTTTTGAAACAGCTTAGGATAAAGAGGAAAACTTTCAATTACAATATAAAAGAAACACCCCAAAGAGTACAAACTGGATTGCATTTACTGACAGTTTTGATTTGTCAAGTGCCACTGTACTCCTGAATCTTGACTTGTCCCTAAACCATCTGAAGTTCTTAGAATCGCCCCTAGATGGCACTTAGAACTCAAACTGGGTACAACATTTGGTCTGGAGTCACAATCAAATGAAATACACCATAAAGGAAAGGTGACATCCCTAACATACAGGACATGCAAGACGGTCATCCAAATTGCAAAAAGGAGGATATCACTGGATCCGAGCAGATTAGTGCTGTTGAATAGTAACACATCCTACATAACCAAACATGCAAGACACTCCAAGTTAAGGGCAGAGAAGGTTCACCACCTAACTGGATTAAAATGGGATACTTTCTTATACAAAACAACTGAAACCAGACACATGAACACATTTTGAAACCTCCCTTTTCTATATTCTCCCAATTTCTAAAGCAGCAGAAATAGAGGTATGGTTTGAGAGGAAACAAGCAAAAAGTAACAATGCTAATTTCAGCAAATGCTATAAACATAATATAATTATTACACTGTCACCAGTCACTGCTGGTGAATTCAAGGGACTGAGAGCCACCTTTCATTAAAGGCGTGAAGTAATTGTCCTTATCTGTAGCCCACACATTTTGGTAACAGATGCCAAAATGGCAACAGACACATTCTATCCATTTCAGTACCTTGTTATATTGTAACATTTCCTAGGTCAGCCATGGTATTCAAGGCCAATAGAACGATAGAATCTATGAGACCAAAATCAGATTATGGGCAACCGTAGCTAATAAACCATTATACAGTTTGGTAACAACGTGTTATAAAAAGCACAAAAACGCAACAAACAGGAAAGCAGCAAGTGCCAGAGACCAGCTTAGCTTGGTATGGTTTGGCCGAGACATGAAAAATGCAAAATAACTGGAACTTCATAGAACCAGATAGACAATTTTTATATTCTAAACCCCTGTCAACTTCACTAATAAACGCTAATTCATAATGGCTCAAACCAAACCACTTTAAGATACAGTACCAACTCATGTTAAAGTCCTGATGCCGCTAAAAAGGTTCTCACAGTACAGGGAGCCCTCAGCAGTCAGACGGACCACTGATTGTTTTGGTTGTGCACACCACCCGAGGCCTAAGGCAGGTAAAGTAGGGCCTGAATGGGCATCTTCAACTTCCTCAAAACATTAAATAGCAAACTCATTCAATCACAAACCAGAAAATGTACATCTCTACAAGACATTGGACGGCAGGTCCTGCTTAGGGAAATCTATTCTAAAAACAAGCCACAACTTTCCGCATCCAATAATTGGATCGCTTGCACGGTTGACAGTTCGTGTGCCATAGTTCATTCCCTCCATCGGTGCGTCTAGGGGTCTTCTGTTAGATGCAGGTGAACGTAGCAGCACACCAGCGCAAGGATGGGGCAAATCGTGGCCAAAAGTCAGCAATGAGAACACACGCTGTGCATAGTAGATCAAGTCACAAACAAATGTATAGCCCTGGTAAAACAGGGAAGAAAAAACTGCTTGGATAAGGCTTGAGTTGCAGATGAGGGTGGTCGAGGGCTGCGGGGAAAATCCTTCCCGCCCCAAGTTCACCCTCCACCCCACTTCATCCCTCACTTTAACTTCTCCTCTGGGATGTTGTCGAGGTCTATGTCAGGAGACGCCACACAGCACAGACACAACTTCTGTGTGTTCAGGGAGATGACATCTGAGGAAAGAAAGTGAAACCAAGTGTCAAAACCAGTACCAGCTGCAATTTCAGTGGGTTGTGTCTGTGACCCACCATCAGAACCTCCTTCATAATGTGCCCTACACGACATCCATCTAAACACCAAAACTAGCCCCTTTAAAGTAAAATCCCAAAAGCACCCGGTACGAACTGCTTTTCACCGCCAACTGTAAAACAAAGCGTACATACTCCCTCTAAATTGACCGCCATTTGAAATCATACCACAACTCGATTCTTATTCCAACCTCCTAAAGGCAGTTTAACTTACCCAGCATCCTGGCCAGGAAGGCGGGTCTGGAGGAGGGGGGCAGATGGATACAGATGTAGTAGACCGGCGCTCCAGACAGAGCCACAGCAATGCCCACCAGGGAGTTAATGGTGTCGCTGTACAAGGGAACTACCACCAGGAACACACTGCACACACAGTACACAATGGGGAAGAACAGAGAGAGCTACACCCCCCCCACGAGCCAGGGGGGAGGAGTGGGTGAGAAAAAGAAAGATGACATTAACAGTGTATTCCTTTACTTGCCCCCTACATTCCCCAGAGCGGCTGATAATGGAACAGAACCAGCAGGAGCCTCACCTTCACAGGCCGGGGCATTTCAGGAAACTTGACCCGGAGGTAAATCTGGCTGACAATGGAAAGGCCTATGAACAGCCAGTAGTTGAAGCTGAAGTAGTTGATGAGCTGAAACACGTCCTCCACACACAGGTAAAGAAGGGACATGCCACCCTGCAGGACACACACACATACATGAACTCACTAATCTGATCCTGGATCAGGGACAGACACCCCCCCACCCCCCATGTTTGAGTATAATCAACATCCACACAACACTTTTTCTAAGGCACCAGGGTTGCTAGTTTCGGGTCTGACGGTAAATTTTGTACTTAAAATGAGCCGTCTTCTTCTGATTTCTTATCTTGATGGTCCCAGTGATATAGCAAAGCATCGTTTTGTTTGATAAAATTAGTTTTTATAATCTAAAACGATTCATGCTCTTCACAGCGAAATCCAACTCGATCAACTAGGAGCAAAACTATTCATGATATTCAAACCCCTTTCTAGGTTTTAACATAGCAATAATTGGTATTTCTGAAAAGAAGAGTCTCTAGCATGTAACCAGACATAGTTTATCCTTCTACGTTGCCTATATGCTTCGCACCACGTCAGCAAAGACATGGAGTCTGGCACTGATTACGCGCAAGCTCATGTCTTTGATAGCATGTATCTTCCTCAAATGACGACCAATGGATGTGAAACAAGCTACGTTGAGAGCACACGAGCCACACTTTACGGCAATTGATGAACGATCACCGCCAGACGCACACACAGGACACACCAACCGGCGCACCACGCAACCAAACATGGCTGTTGCGCAAGACGCATAGCTGTCGCTGCTAATGAAACTATACTCGGCATTTAAAGTTTAAATGGTTAAGCCTAAGTGGAAAAGCAACATAGGAGATCAATTTGGACTAGATTTTTGGATGAAATCATGGACTGTGAGTCAAGCAACTTGGAGAGTACAATAAGATAGATTACCCAAGACTTACAATATATTAGCATATTAGGCTATGTCATATAGTTTGAGCGTCTTACTGCCAATCGGGTCACATGTCATTATAGTAGATTTCAGTTCATAATGTCCTTATATGTAACCAAATGTCTATGTGATTTGGCTATGGCATGTTGTGGCTGTTTCTTATGGCCTATTCATCCCCATATTTCTCCCTGAATCCCCAACAGTGATTCAGGAGGTCCCTCTGGCTCTTGACCCCCACCCCACTGTGACATCATCACCTGGCTGGCCATTTCAGAGCTTTCCCAGAAGTCAATAAGTCTCCCCCTCCTTTCTACTCTTTTCCTTTCTACTCTTTTCCTTTCTACTCTTTTCCTTTCTACTCTTTTCCTTTCTACTCTTTTCCTTTCTACTCTTTTCCTTTCTACTCCTGCCAACTGTTTGCTTACCACTGAAAAAAGACAGTACAGAAAGACACAGCTATGGGACTTGGAATCATTAGAACAATCTAAATAGTGTAAATGTAAATGGTGTCTAAATAGTATTGTTTCCAACTTGTGTGTTGACTGTGGTGTTTGCACATATGATGTTAGATCAGTGTTGGCTGCTAACTTATGGTAAAAAGTTTATCTATGTGTAAGGAGGTATTGGAACCGCCTCCATGTCGCACCTCCTGTTAATACCTTTATGAAGGGAAGCAAATTTTCCATCATGTATAACATTCCTGGGAGTGTGTAACCCTTATTTATAATCACCTTTGCATTGTTGTATGTCCTGTGTTGGTATGAACTTGAAAATTCATAATGTGTCCAAAGGGTCCAATTTGGCACAAAGTGTCCAATCTGTAAAGGACACTTTGGCCTTGCTTTACAAATGTAAGTAGATCACTGAATTTTATGTCAAATGTCCTGAAACTTTACCCAGACTCTGCTGACATCTAGTGGATTCTAGCGGACGTGTCTCAAGCATCCTACTCCAAGTTTGGCCTTCACCACTGAAGTTCAAACATGAAGAGGAACTTATTTTTTTACAAAAAAACATGTTTTTGGTTTGTTTTATCTTCTGCCAAATCTATTGTGTTATACTTTCCTGCATTAATTTATAATTCCTACAAACTACAGAGCGTCTCCTTTCAAATGGAACCAAACATTCATTTCTACTATATTCAGGTCATGAGCTACAAGCATTTAGATTTGGGTACATCATTTTAGGCGGAAATTGACTTTTTTTGCCCTTTCCCCAACAGGTTATTAAGGCGTTGTACACTCACGTTGAAGAGCAGCGCTGGGATCGGGGTGTAGCGCTCGACATGTATCATGCAGAGAACGTTGGGTAAATGGCCCTCCCTGGAGCCCACGAAGAATAGCCGGGAGGCGGCGATGATGGAGGAGTTCAGGCCGCCGTAGCAGGAGATGGCCACCGACAGGGGAATCAGCCACCGGGCCCAGCCCAGAACCTCATCAGCAAACGTCTGCAGACATAGGGTCACATTAAGTACCCATATACAGAAACCCGAGGTGATGTCAACTTAATTTAAACGCAAATTAGTCATTCGCTGCTTTTCGACAAGGAGTATTTGAATCAGAATTTTGAGTTGAGGTCCTGAACTGAGCACATCTATGACCGCCAAATGAACACATCTATGACCGCCGACTGAACACATCAATGACTGCCAACATGTCCAAAAAGGTCCCTCAGTCAGTGCAGTTTTTGCAATTACATCACCATTGATTAGCAGAGTCCTGTGCACAAGCTAACCTCATCAGTTAGAGCACTTCCCTGAAACCTTGCTATCATGACATTTAGCGCCCCAGGAGAATTGTGGACCGATGTAGATAGACCACCAGTCATGCAGAACAGCCAGTCTACTACCGGTGACAACAGTTCACAACACTAAACAGATGCTGCCAATAAAGAGCTACCTCATGGCCTGATAATGGTTTAACTACGGTGGGTGTGAACCAGAAGACCTTACAAGTATAGAAACCATGAAACTAGGCAAAGCGAGGACAATTTGCCAATGCTCACTTTTATAAAAACATCTATTAAAAGCTTGGAGTTACAGTTACGGTTATATTGAGATTCAGAATTAAAATAAGAGCTAGATTACTGGTCAGGTTTGGAGAAAATAGGATTCTCTAAAATAACGGTTGTCTCCACAAGCATCCAAAGCAAGTGCGTGGTTGGAGAGAGAGAGACAACCTTTTAACAGGATTGAGTTCACATAACAGTCCCTAACCACGACCCCACATAACCACCTGTCCTGAAGCAACGTAGACCTTACCACAGCCACGGCCTCCGACGACAGCACGGTGTCAGCATTCATCACGGTGTAGTAGGCCACGTTAGTCAGGATGTAAATCACCGTGACGATGGGCATGGAGATCCCGATGGCCAACGGGAGGTTCCTGCCAGATACAGATAAATACGTTTACTTCTGACTTTCTAAAACAAGTCTACACCCCTAAGTGAAAGTGTCCAGCAGGACTGGGCATGTCAGCAGGGGCACAGCGGAACCATCTAGAAAAATCTAGACGGCAGGATTGGCAGCCGCCTACCTCTCTGGGTTCTTGATCTCCTCTGTGATGAAGTTAAGGGTGTCCCAGCCGGAGTAGGAGTACAGAGCCGCATACAGGGCCAAGGCAAAGTCCCCAGGATTCCACTTAGAACCCTTAAAGGAATCCTCAAAGTTGGCCGTCTGTCCTGCAAATGGAGGACAAAGGGACAAAAAGACATGTAGACTGAAGTGTACTGGAAGCGACTCATTGTCAGTGACTACTAAACCATACGCAAAGAGGCGTACACAGGCCCGCGGAAAGTGAGTCTATGATGAAGACTACCACACTGATGCAGAGTACCAGCAGGGTCATTCCTACCTTGTCCCAGTTTGATCATCCCAGCTATGATGATGACGATGAGAGCCATGACCTTGGCTACCGTGGAGATGACCTGGAGGATGGCCCCCCACTTCACCTTCATACAGTTCACAGCAGTCAGGAGACCTGGGAGGGGAAACGAGGAAAGGCCAACACCAGAGGTCAGAGTGCTGGACAGGTCAGTCCGCACTGAACACTAATGACTTGACACAGACATCTGCAATCCCGGTTAGTCTGACGAGGCTAATCGTTTTAGGAATGACTCCAGGTGGGAGGTGGATTAAATGGGCTACAAGCTTTTTTACAAGCTTTGTACTCTTGGATAAAATAGACTAGTTGAAAGATTGGACTGCCCTGAAAATCAGACCCTTGAGTGTGATATGCATATTGCGGTGTCAAATTGTTCAAGTTACTTAACCGGGTCATCGTGTTCGACAAGGTTGGCCCAGACTTTGGCAACCCCGGTTAGTCGGACAGGGCTTATGGTTTTTGGAATGACTTCAGATGGGAAGCGGATAACATCAAAATCCGGGAGGGTCTACGCCTGAGCCAACATTATGTAATCCCGACCAGGGAACACCTGCAGGTAGGCATGGATCTGACTGGTCAGAATGCTGCACAGCAACTTCCCCTGTACTAGAATCCAGGGGCTTTGTTTTAGCAACCTGGGGCACATTTCTGACTGAATCCTGGCACGCGTAATAACCCTGGGGATTTGCATGCGCACAAAAACTTTTGGGATATATGAAACTGTCGCACGCAAAACATATGCACGATTCCATTGACATTTTTAACCCCATACTGTAATTCGGCATGAATAGCTGGCAGTACAACAACCTGGGAGGCACCCTTAGGATCACGTGCACTTTCCAGCCTCTTCAGCTGTATGATTAGGAAATGTAACTCTGCTCTGTTCCGTGTCTAAAGAGTAACAACATCTAATATCTACTGTGGTGTGGGCAGAACGCTTAACTCTTTGCTGAAACTCAAACCTATATTTGCTAATTATTACACGGCTCAGACATTTTAAAGTAAATCCTACAGCCCACATTATTTCACAACTGTAAAGTGACTTTGGGCCCTTGAAAAGTGTGAAAAGTCCAACATAATAGCAGTTCCATTGCTATCGTCCCCCCCAATTTCTGGTTATCATCAGCCCTTTGTTTGGAGATTGTTGTCCTACCTCATGCCATACCAGGACCGCAATTGTTGTTTTCTTACTACCAGTTGACATGTATGGTATATTATGGTAGATGTGTGACCCTTAACCTGGCAGTAATCTACTAGACGTGATCCCAGGTAGACGGTATACCCAGGGACGTGTGCACTTGGACCATGAGTCCTCAATCTATGTCCTATTCTCAAGACAAGGACTTGCTGCTAGTGGGAATTGCGCATCATAGATCAACCACAACTATAAGTTGGTCCTACACATGGGTTGAAATCTGCAGGAGTTTCCCAATGTTTGAAAATACAAATTTTTCTGTGGGAACAGTGTTGAATCCGAGTCAATTGTACACACCTACCTTGATTAGTGAAGCGCTGGTCCATATGGATGTGCGCATGGCTTTGCATTGTCATCCTAGAAAAGGACTGCAAAGGAAAAAGCGGAAATAACACCTCATAGTGTATTTAACTGCCCATGTGGGTTAGGCCGAGTCAGAAGCTTCACTACATGGCCAATAGTTTGTGGACTCAGCCATTTCAGTCACACCCATTGAGGAACAATGGCAGTAGAATTGCCCATCCTGCGGGACATTGCCTGACATGACACCGCCATGGGACGGCAACTTTCAGTTCAGAATTAAAAAAAAAAAAAAAAAAATTAAGTCGTAAATTGCCTAATTTTCTACAACACAGAATTCTTGCTCTCGGATAAAACAGACAAGTTGAATGAATGGATTTTGGATGTTATTAAAGCCATGTTGAAGGGCGTTCGGCGAGGTGCCTGTTGTGTACAGGATAGTGTCGTCAGCATGAAGGTGGATGAGAGAGTAACGTCATGAATTTAAACAGGACTCCATTAATATGGATGCAGTGGTTGTGTCAAAGGCTTTAGCCAGATCAATAGACAACAGCACAAAATGGCATCTTGTTTGTCTCAAGCAGACACTATGTGCTATGGGACATTTAGATCTCTCCATGCATAATAACCATTATTTCCAGAAGCCAGCAACAGGTCTGGCACTGTTGACAAGAACAATACATTTTTGTTAAAATGTATAAACAAGAATTGGGGGGGGCAGGACGGGACGACACTCCATTTTGACACCCATCATTTTGAAAGACGTTCCATTGCCAGGAGTCCACATACCATGTAGCAATCTAGTAACAGCTACAGCATACCAGTGGCTAACCAGGAAAAACACAGAACTTTACACTGTTGAGGAAACTAAGTTGCATAATGTGTCACTTTCTTGGGTGCTAAGCAGAATCTGACCGGTTGAGCAGCTTGAGCTGC
Source organism: Esox masquinongy (assembly GCA_016801175.1). Classification (NCBI taxonomy): domain Eukaryota; kingdom Metazoa; phylum Chordata; class Actinopteri; order Esociformes; family Esocidae; genus Esox; species Esox masquinongy. The sequence continues at coordinate 9,038 of JACXGI010013940.1, read as the reverse complement.
CGGCTGGGGCAAACATGGACTTAGTTTCAGTCTCAGAAGTGTGCTTGAGCATTTCCCCTCTAGTTTCTCTCATCAGAACAACCTAGGCTGAGGTTATTCAAATACTTCTCCAGAAATTGACCTTTGACCAATCACATATCTTTTTATGGAGCTGATCAGATTATAAATTTGAATTGGACAGACCACCTAAGCAAATCCATTTTCTTGATGAGCAGACATGTTGAGTGTTCCCTTTTCATTTGTGTTCAATTAAATGGATTATATATTGTCTGATATGGTCATTTATCATCAACATTATGTTTAAAAAAATTCAACAGGCACTCCATATTTCAAATGTGTAACTAAATCATGATTAGATTTTGCCACTGAAGGAGTAAAGCTAAGCCTACGACATTCCTTCTTACACTAAGAAGTATTTTCCCATTCATTCATTCAGTCTACGTTTTCGGACGTTTCTAATAGGTTCATATTTCATTTGGATGGGAGTACCAAATCTAAACTAGCTGCCAAGCATCATAATCACTAGACACGGTAACAAAACGTCCCAGAATTTTCTGGTTTCGGTTGCGTTCCCCTGCTCAGATGTTGCCAATGCCTGACCATGTTCAACACCATGTCTTTCTAGTAATATATAAAATGCCATTTAGCATACATTTATCTTTTACCAAAGCCTCTCAGTCAAACAACGGTCAGATGCAGCATCCGACTGGACACGTGGGTGCATGTGTCTACCCAGTCTAGAAAAATCCCATGAACGGATTCCCTTCATCGGTTACAGTGGAAGGTTTACCAGACCTATTCAGCGTGTTTATGCTTCAGCGGCTTCACACAACCTCCAAATGCTTCAGTGATATGTGCTTATCCGCCTTTGTTATAGCCTATGGTGTGTCAAGTTGATGGTTTTGGCTGAAACAAAGATTCTGTAATATTTAAAAGCCTGATTCCAAACACGCCGAATTTGATTTCTCTGAAAACACATACAGCACTTGTGCAAAAGTCTTTGCCAGGCACAGACACACGCATTTATGTATACATTTGTTTTACAAATAAACACTTGCTACCCGAATAAATGGCTTTAGCTTGACTTTCCAGTGCCTTGGACTTATGCACACCACTGCAGAAACATAGGAATGGACCCCAGTGACCCTGGACATGACCCAATTCCCTACAGGTGACCAGTATGGTATTTAAAAGAAAGTTACATTACAAACTGTACTAGGGCATAACAGAACGACCCTCTCTACAACAAACATACCACAGAATAGCTTTTGAATTAGCTAATTAGATGTCTAAGCATGTTCCTTGGTCTCCTACACAAACCAGGGAATCAGCCTTCATACACTCGCTCAATTTATTAAGGAATGTTAATGCGATTCAACTCAACATCAGGCTACTGTTTGTCACACAAAGCACAAATATTTGACCTTGACTTCCTCAGCTCAGGCTGAAAAACACATGGATTCATAACCCCCTGGCAAGGTGTCACACAGGAAATTACAGAAACAAAAAGCAGTACAGAGGAGGGTTCTCTCTGGATCAAAGAGCCATAGCCAGGCCAGTTGTCACAACACTTGCAGGGTGCAGAATTATATATATTTTTTTTTAAAGCAATTTCCTGACAATTTTCCATAGGGATGTTTGCCATCACAGATTTCAGTAAAAGGTAAAATGACTAAACGATCGTTTCAACCTACAATGAGCAGACAGAGGTAATATTAATTTTCACATAAGATATATTATTGCCTATGCATGGTCAATATTATCACCTAAAGCCCAAGGGATGCGGTATAGTGACCATAAATCAACAGGGAGTTGCCTGTTTGCAATGATTCTTTGGAAACAACATAATGAAATTCTACGTCACTAGCTAAGCAGCTAGCCACAATGACATTTGTTTTGAGTCTGTAAGCCACAACCTGCTAGTGTTCCAGTCAGCAACAGCATGCTGCTCTATAGCCATCCTCTCCATGGCTCCCTGGCTAGTCAGATATCTGGATATTTTTTTTTTTTATCTTTTAAAATTAGTTCTCCTGAATCAGAAATAATTGTAGACCATTGGGAATGCAATCTAGCTCAAAACCAACAATTTAAAATAAGAACCACAAAACAGCACATTTATGTACAGCAAAACAGGCTTTAGGACAATGGAGACAACCCTGACTAGGCTGGAAAGCATTTGTTATTTGTTCAATGAGTTAGTGAGAAGTCATTTGGATTACATTGCTAGTGAGATAAGCCTGAATCAATAAAGAGTTAATAAATACAGCGTTAGCCACTGTGTTTGAGAAGTGTAAATAAAGTAATTACTAGGTGTATGAAAATGTGGATATCAACTAATTGGTAAGCATGTCAAATATCATTTCTAACATTTAAAATATATATTCATAAACTTCAGTTGTCACTTCAGACAGCTGTTGTCCAATCCACTGGCTTGTAAGATTGTAATGCTATTTATGACTGATAAAGTTTTAGACAAAAGAGGAAGCTCAATAGAGGTATTCCACAACTACCCTTTTCTGTGACTGGAAACCATCCTAATGACAGTGGTCACCATTCCATTTAAACTCTCAACATGGAGACCAGAGTACTGCTTATGTTCCATCCCACCTAGTGGGGAACTCCATTCACTTGGTGTCCCAGGTCTAAATCGGTACCTGACAATACTTTGGGTAATGATCCCCTTGACTTGAGAACCACTGTTTAAATAGATTGTCAATAGATTGTATTAGTGTAGTAATAGTGAAATAATCTGATGTGCCATATACATACAAGTAGACTATCCTAGTACTAATGTCATAAAGACAGAGGTGTTCCACACTGGCCCTAGAAGCCAGTTCAACTGCATTGTTTCATTGTAATCTCGCAATCAGGGACCTGTTTAGACCTGGGACACCAGTTGGGTGCCATTAATGATGAGAAAAACTGCAGGATCCGGCCCTAGGGTGAGACTTGAATGCCCTGTCATAAATATGCAGGGAGAATCCTGTACAATGACTACAAGGGCCTGTCAATCTAGTTACACCATTGTGAAATGTGCATGAACTGCATGTCAAAGGCATATTTCTCCACCTAAGGCACTGCAACCTGAATGCATCTCAAGAAATGGGATGTTTCTGTTTGCTTTGGGGATGCTAGTGCTTTATAGTATATAATTTCTTTGTTTAGCTTTAAATTTTGATCAACAATTATTTCTTTAAGCACAGCAATGCACACTGCAGTAGGCTATGGGAAATGTTCCATAATACAATGGGTACGAATTTCCCAAGCGCACCGCATGCGACAGATTAAAATATCAGATGTAGAAAGGGGGTTGATCTAAAGATGGAACAACTAGAATCGGTTCCTAACATGACTAGAATCGTGCCTTTGTTTGCTGGACAATGAAGAACATTTGATCCAATATTACATGATGAATGCTGGTTAATAGCATAATAATAGAGAAGGCATCTTAAAGGCAGACATGCCTCAAAACAAGAACACAGAGGTTTTTAACAATTACTGGAATCACGTCAGGTAAGATTCACGTTTCAAAACCTTTTCCACTTAGTGAACCCAAACCTGGTCTGAGGCGAGGCAGGTAAAGAATAGAGGTTCTCTCATCTTACCAATGATGGCTGCCGCTATGAGCCTCACAGCGTGGTAGGGGGCTACACAGGTGGGGTAGAAGGGTTGGACCAGGTAGTTGGAGAAGGTTAGGGCTATGACCGCCTGGCACGCCGGCTCCACGATCATCAGAGACGTCCAGAGTCTAGCAATTAAGATTTACAGGAAATTCAGAAATAAAAGCGCTTCACTTTTTAAAGAGCTCTATGGAAAAAAGAAATTCTAAACATGACGAACCTCAACAACAGAGGTTAAATACAAAGACCTTGCAGGTGAACAATAACGGCTCAAGGACCTTTCACGCCTCGGCCCAATAACCTGAATTCTAGGTGAGCTGTAGCACAGCCTAACAAGTCAAATAGGAGGAAACCTCACCTAATAAAAGCCAGGAAGCCTCCAAAGGACTCCAGGATATAGGCGTAGCTGGCCCCGGACTTGCGGATGGTGGTTCCCAGCTCTGCGTAGCATAGCGCCCCGAAAACAGAGAAGACCCCTCCAATGACCCACACCACTAAAGACAGGCCGTAGGAGCCCGTGTACAACAGGACTCCTTTGGGGGAGACGAAGATGCCGGAACCAATCATGTTGCCCACGATGAGGCAGACCCCGTGAAGCAGGGAGATCTCCTGCTTCAGACGCATGGAGCCAGTCGACGCCGTCTCCGCCGCCTCCTCCACCCCCATCGTGCCGCTTCAGGGGTAATGGGGCGGGCAGGAATGAGGTCAGCCGGGGTAGGACGGGGCCAGGGATGGAGAAACGAGGACCAGGCGAGAACAGCTTGTCACAAATCAAGGCCGTTGCAGCTCAAGCTGTCAGCCGATGGTTGTGTCGTCCTTATCAGCTGGATACGCTCTAGAGGAAGACCAAACTGTGGATGAAGGCAACAGTGAAATGTTAGCCCAGCTGCCATGTGAAAGTGTTAGGCTTTACATATAGAACAGCAACATATGATGCACAGAACCCTAGAATAAAATGCAAGGATAAATGCAGAAAACCTAGTTAAGCCCACAAGCTCGACATTTTCAAAGGTGCTGCTGGCAACAAGCCAACTTCACAGGTACAGTGTAGTAGCAAGCCAACAGAATCTGGGCCAACCAGCAGTAGGGGAGGAGTTCCAGTTCAGCAGATACCATGGAGTAGTGCTAATGAATGCTACAGCAGAGGTCTTGTGACTGTGTTTTTCCACTATCAGGCAAGGTCCCTTGCCACTGGGTCTGAGAACAATACAGTGTGTGCCTTAGAAGTCAGAACAAGGCGTTTGTTATGACAAAACACACACACCTCAGTCTCCAATCCCTTCTTCTTGTCTCTGAGGTGAAAATGAAGTGGCAGTCCAGCAGGCTCAAGTCAGCACATCTGACTCCGATCACATCCACGTTCCACCACTAGAACAGAGAAAGAACAATGGCAAAGAGTTTATTTTGTCTGAGCTTGTTAACATTAGGATGCATTTTCCAAGATGCTGGATTATTTTGTTGTGTAAACTCTTGCAAATGTCAAGAGCAAGGCGCCACCTTAAGAGGCAACGTGCACCATATTTTTGATCGAGTTTTCGTGCAGTGCGCACGCATATTACTAGATTTTTTCATCACTGACATCCACCACCTTGCATCTCAAACATGTCGGTCTGAACCCAAATGCTAGGGAAAGGATTATGCAAACCAAGATAAGGCTATCTAGTGTTTTATTCTCAAAATGTAAACAGCGCCTTCGTTCAAATGCCTCCTATTACTATAATCGAGGAAGACCTCATTGCCCTCCAAACTGCAAGCCCAGGATGTGGGAACACTTCTGTTCCAGAAGCATTTGTCCATCGCTGACTGTACAGCTCCACCCTTGAGGCTCCATTATTGCAGGACATCATGAGGAGTTCTATACTTGCTGTCGTGTTCAGCAAACTGCTTTCACATCTGGCTACCATATCATTCTCTAGAAAACATACAGGAGATCAGGCTACTTACATCACGGCTCTGATAAGAGTAAACCCATTACCTTAAATAATTTTAATGCTCTAATGCCTCAACTGTGCCAGAGGGCTCATCTAGTCCCTAAGCGCCTCATCTCCATGACATAATAGGCAGTCAGGAGGAACAAGTCCTCTCTATTAGATTCCAACAGCATCTGGTCTGGTTGTCTGTTTCTTTATGCCCTGTGAAATATACTGCTTTCAATTAAGTAGTATATTCCTGGCAATAACATCAGCGTTGAGAAGGCATATGGCCTCCAGAATAGCAAACTCACTGCTTCACCCAAAAGCTTTGGAGGCAGATCTACCCCAAGGCGAAAACTGTGCGATTTGCTGCTTTAGTGTTGAAAACAGCACTTGCATTTTAAACAGTCTGCAGGCCCAGAGAAAATGTTACATGGGGTTACAAGCCTGCATTTCAAACATCCATAGCATTCTGCATTCTCCATTCAAGAAACCACCTAATAATGTAAAAATGACAACCTGCTACGCTCTGCATGTCGACCGGATTAGCCTGTATCCTAACCATAACCCTGACCCAACCATTTCAAATGTAAACCTCAATTGAAGGGTTTTAGATTTGGGATGTCATCACCTCATCAGGTCAGCTAATCACAATTTCTGCCTTCGGGGGTAGATTTGCCTCCACATAAGATGTGCTACAAAGGTTAACCAGAATTTCCGTGGCAGGAGGCCATGCTACCCATAGCCCCTTATAGAATCACAGCGTTCTGAACATGCTCAGCGGATGACGTATGCTGAGTATTCAGGCCAAGGATCTAGGATGTGTTCAGCTGCCAGGAGTTCAGCTGTACAGAATATCATCCTTGAAACATTGCACTGTGCATTATGATGTTGAAACATGAGCTGATGCCAGCAGATGAACGGCACAATGACAGGCCTCAGGATCTGGTCACGGTATCAATGTGCATTCAAACAGCCATCCATTAAATGCAATGGTTTGTTTTTGGCAGCTTATGCCAGTCCATAACACAACCACAACACTACCACAGCAAGCTCCATTCACATCACCAAATCCCTCACCCACAAGACAATGACCGGAGTCTGCAATTGAAATCAGGATTCATCCTAGCACACCTCCCCAGCGTGCCAGTAGACATTGAAGGTGAATATTTGCCCACTAAAGTCAGTTCGACAAGCACGCAGATCAGCTTCCTGAAGATTGTTACTGATAGCTTGTACAGAAATCCTTGAGTTACGCAACCCTAGTTTCATCAGCTTTCCGGGTGGCTGGACTCAATCTCAAAAGAAGCTGGATGTGGAGTTTCTGGACTGGCGTAGTTACAGATGGACTGCAGTTTTTAAACCAGTTGGACATACTGACAATTTTCTAAAATGTTGTGCGAGGCAGATTACTGTAGAGAAATTAACAACAAAAGTTCTGGCAACAGCTCTGGTGGACACGGCATGCCAATGTCACCTGGAGTCCAAGGTTAGAAAAAAAACCTTGATTAGAAAAAGTGAAAAAAAAACAGAAGAAATTTGGATCTCCAGGACAAGTGATATTACTCTTGTTTAGGAGATGGTATGCTTACCGGAAACAGCCTCGTCACCACACTGATGCTAACATGGAGTTGCCAGAAAACATACAATCTTTAAGAAGCCAAACTGACAGTCATATTTGACAAATGTGATTTAGGATAATTAAAATTTACATCGAAAGGATTGATTCCGTTGACTGTCTTATTCTGGGCCCGTTCATTTTGACAGGAGAGTAGGCAAAGGCAAAATCATAGTCAAATTACAAACCAATTTTAGTTGTTGAATCTAAATACAGATCTAAATCTAAAATAGATTTTAATCAGTCACATGAAACCGTTCGCAAGTCCGTAGCGCTTTTCAGAACAGTGTACAAAAACGTCAAGCTAAAAGTCTTCATTGACTGCAACAGTTTTTCGTTTAACACTTTGAGTGATACAGCCGTATAAGCCGCAGTCTTCAATGTATATCCACCACTGCTAGAGCATGTGTTAAAATCCAACTCTTTCAGCAATAAGCTCGCAATCTTTTCCCGCTTTCTGGTCAAATTAAACAAAATGTCCCAGGAAATGTATTTTAAGACGTTTTGGATGGACAGTGGTTGCATTAATATTTGTTTAATATAATTACAATGACGGAAATAATTCGCAGCCCACGGCGAACACCGGCATTACTTCACAATCCTTATATACATTCTGATTTCTTTCAATTCCGGACTTGAACTTTGAAGGGCAAAGAAGGGTTAAAACGTGATACAAGTTAGAATGTGTAATACCAGATACTTAGCAAGGTTTAATAATATTAGTCGTTTTATTCTAGTTTAATTTAGACACAAATCGGTAAACTGTAGTCCATCTGTATACCTACGCTACATTATAGGAATTGATACGAAGTGTTATGTTCTAAACTGTATTGCTAGTACATTACTGTTACTGTAGCTACCCAGTCATATTTAGTCGTACGGTATTAATAGCTACTTTGATAAAACGAAGAGCTGATTGGCGCGACTTAAACTAAGCAGCTTGCTAATACTTGCAGTTTAAAACTTCAAAAGTAAAAGTTATAAACGTACAGAGGCTGCAAGTAGCTCTAAAAAAGTACCAAATGTTTTCATTGCTAGCTAGTAAACCAAGTCAGAATCTCCAATGCTGAAATACTACATCCGCGTGGCAGTTTACTCCACGCACGTTTAGCTAGCTAGCTAGCTATCATCCTTAACTGAACGCCTGGATAATAAAATCATCTCAGCTGGATACAATGTACATCAGAAGCAAACCAATGTCCTCCATAAATACTCAGTACCTTACCTTAACAGCTTCTTTCAATCAGAATGGAACCCGATAATCGGGCAAAACTACTACACGAGGACTGTTGCTGGTAGTAACAATGGGTCTTTTTATCACCACTGCTGGTGACGCTCGCACATTGCCACTACATTTCTACATTTCCAGGCCTCATCTCCTGCCTTAGGTTGAAGTAAAAAAAAAAAAAATTTGTAATTTAATAATTTAATATATATATATATTGTTGTATTACGGTATATACAGGTGCTGGTCATAAAATTAGAATATCATCAAAAAGTTGATTTATTTCAGTAATTCCATTCAAAAAGTGAAACCTGTATAATGTATACATTCATTCCACACAGACTGATATATTTCAAGTGTTTATTCCTTATAATTTTGATGATTATAACTGACAACTAATGAAAATCCCAAATTCAGTATCTCTGAAAATTAGAATATTACTTAAGACCAATACAAAAAAATGATTTTTAGAAATGTTGGCCAACTGAAAAGTATGAACATGAAAAGTATGAGCATGTACAGCACTCAATACTTAGTTGGGGCTCCTTTTGCCTGAATTACTGCAGCAATGTGGCGTGGCATGGAGTCTATCAGTCTGTGGCACTGCTCAGGTGTTATGAGAACCCAGGTTGCTCTGATAGTGGCCTTCAGCTCTTCTGCAT
>JACXGI010013939.1:0-19885 GCA_016801175.1 Esox masquinongy | reverse complement strand
TCTTCCCCATGATTGTGTAGCCTACAGAACTAGACTGAGAGACCATTTAAAGGCCTTTGCAGGTGTTTTGAGTTAATTAGCTGATTAGAGTGTGGCACCAGGTGTCTTCAATATTGAACCTTTTCACAATATTCTAATTTTCTGAGATACTGATTTGGGGTTTTCATTAGTTGTCAGTTATAATCATCAAAATTAAAAGGAATAAACACTTGAAATATATCAGTCTGTGTGGAATGAATGTATACATTATACAAGTTTCACTTTTTGAATGGAATTACTGAAATAAATCAACTTTCTGATGATATTCTAATTATATGACCAGCACCTGTATATTGATCAAAATCTTTACTGTACATTTTGTAATTAGTTGAGAACAAAATGTAAGTGTTCAATGGAAACCAAACTCACCAACAGACTGAGGGCTGGTTTCAAATTCACCCTGAAAATCAAAGTAAACAATTGATATCGCTGGCTGTTCTAACCTGCATGAATTTCATCATGGCAACTCATAATGTGACTCAGTGGTGTGTATGGTCCCCACATGCCTGTATGCACTCCCGACAACATCTGGGCTTGCTCTTGATGAAACGGCAGATGTTGTCCTGGGATCTCCTCCCAGACCTGGATCAGGGCATCAGTGAGCTCCTGGACAGTCTGTGGCACTACTTAGCGGCATTGGATGCACCCGTACATAACATCCCAGAGGTTCTCAATTGGATTTAGGTCTGGGGAACGTGAGGACCAGTCTCAATGGCATCAATGACTTCATCCAGGAACTGCCTACACACTCTGGCCACATGAGGCCGGGCATTGTCCTATACCCTGTCCTATACCCTGAGGAACCCAGGGCCCACTGCACCCGAGTAAGGTCAGACGATGGGTCTGAGGATTTCATCCCAGTACATAACAGCAGTCAGGGTACCGTTGGCTAGCACGTGGAGGTCTGTGCGACCCTCCAAGGATATGCCTTCCAAGACCATCACTGACCCACCGCCCAATTGGTTATGCTGTTTGACGTTGCAGGCAGCATAAAGTTCACCACGGTGTCTCCAGACTTTTTCACGTCTGTCACATGTGCTCAGTGTGAACCTGCTCTCATTTGTGAAGAGAACAGGATGCCAGTGGCAGACCTGCCAATGCTGGTGTTCTCTGGTGAATGCCAATCGAGCTGCACGGTGCTGGGCAGTTTGGTCAGAAACATGCACACCAGTAGCCCGCTGGAGGTCATTTTGTAGGGCTCTGGCAGTGCTTCCCCTTTTTCTCCTTGTACAAAGGAGCAGATATTGGTCCTACTGCTTGGTTGATGCCCTTCTACGGCCCAGTCCAGCTCTCCTCATGTAACGGCCCATCTCCTGGTATCTCCTCCATGCTCTTGAGACTACTGGGAGACACAGCTAACCTTCTTGTGACGGTACATATGGATGTGCCATCCTGGAGGATCTGGACTACCTGTGCAACCTGAATTGGCTGCAGGTACTGCCTCATGCTACCAGTAGTAACCAGGACACTAGCAAAATGCAAAACTAGAGAAGAATCAGTCAGGAAGGGTAAGGAGAGAGCAATTCTCTGTGGCCACCACCTGCAAAACCGTTCCCTTTTTTGGGGTTGTCTTGCTGTTGCCTCTCCAGTGCACCTATTGTCACTTTCTTTTGACCCAAAACTGGGGAGATTTATTCACAATCGCTTATGCTTCCTAACTGGACAGATTGATACCCCTGAAGTTTAACTGACTTGGTGTTATACTGTGATTACGTGGTTTCCTTCATTTAATTAACTCCGAGGCAGAGTCTATGACCTCCTCCAGTCTTTAAATGAAGTGGCTGGAGGAGGAATTGCAGGGTTTGAAGGATGAACAGTGTCACAAATTCAAAGCAGAATCCTCACACATGGCTTGTATTTCACAATATATGTGAATAACCGGCATAGGAATTTCACAACGGCCATGGCCGTCGTTACACTTCGCTCTGGCTGTGATGCCCCGAAAATCATTGTACACCCTACGGCCATCATGGCCTTTGTGCCCCTGACACTGTCAAAATGTCACGGTCAGCAGTTTGTTCATAAATTTGTTTGTAGTTCTCAACTGAGAACAACCACAAGAATGGACTAGATGCAGGTAAGCAAGCTCGCTAGTTATCAATAGGTAGCTAACTTATTGAGTGCTTACCTGAATCAAACCTCTCTGTTTTGGAAGGTGCGTTCATGAGCAACTGGGAGGTGGGAGAGTTCCGACCTCTGAGTGGGAGAATACATCTGAACGCTTTTTGAAAGCTCTGAGAAGTAAAGTTAGGTTTGACATCACTCGACATGGCTGCATTTATGGTGAAAGATTAAAAAACACAAATTACTTGCTCCGCGCCAAATAAGTCACTTTCTTTATTTAGGTCGTACTCATTAGCGCTGGTGATTGTGATGTTAAAGGATACTTTGCGGTTTACTTTTGGGTAACTGAGGTAATGTTATCCCTCTGGCTAGCTAGCCTTAACGTTACTTTACTGTCAGTACCGTACAATGTTGTCATGTGAACGCTCCGAACTAAAATTTCTGAAACAAAACAGATTCTAGAATCTATAAAAATTGAGGGAGGCGTAGATGTAATTTCAAGTCTTAAAACAAGATAATTTAACTTTGTCGAAAAAACATATCAGTTATAAGTTACTATTCAAAATATATTAAAACAGTGAATCATGTATGTGTTTGTCTTGTCAGCAATTCAAGTTGTTTATTTGTAAGCTCCACATCATCTTATTTCACTCAATGGCCTATGTACCCTGGCATGTGGCCTTTGTGCCCTCAACATTTTTGACACTGAAGGCCAAATGCCCCTAAAATTACAAAATTCCAAGCCTGTGAATAACCAATAGTTCCTTCTGATGTGTCTGAAATTGTGGCAGTTTTCTAAATAAATGTTCTCCCCTCCATCAACAACCAGGTCAATAACGAGGAGCAGCATCCCAACTGTGGTACCACCAGTACTGAGGGACTTCGCTTCAAAATGGAGGCTTCCACTGAGCAGATCCAGGTGGGCTAGAACCTAAATTTAGATTTCAAAATCTGTAATGCATAATTATACAGAAAAAAATGTAAATGTAACATACAACAATTTTAGAGATATTACAGAGTTAAATTCCATATTAAGACTGTCAAATTCATCTTTGTTGTTGGAATGATATTCAAACACAAAAACCCATATTCGGATATAAGGATTTGCTTATTGTGCACCTGTCAAAAACATCCCACCTGCCTTGTTTTCACTCTCACTTCCAGTAATTTTTCATGGGTTGATTGGGCGGCCAGGTTGGGTTAACTATGTTAATTCAACTGCTGGGTAGAATTACGCAGGGTAGAAACAGAAGCAGATATATTATCTGATAAATAGAAATAAACTAATGCGCACATCTATGGATTTCACATGACTGGGAATACAGTGAAGCACCTTGGAGAAAAAAAGGTTTGAACTGTAGCCTAGTCAGTATCTGTTGTGACCATTTGCCTCATGCAGGGCGACACATTTTCTTTGCATAGAGTTGTTGGTCGTGGCCTGTTGAATGTCTTCCCCCTCCTGTCAATGGCTGTTCAACATTCCTAGAATTTGACGGGGACTGGAACACTGATTTACACATCCATCCAGAGCAACCTAAATATGCTAAATAGATGAAATGTTTGAGAATGCAAGCATTTTTCAGCTTCCAGGAATTTAATGTAAATCCATACGTCATGGAGCTGTGCATTGTCATGGAGCTGTGCATTGTCATGGAGCTGTGCATTGTCATGGAGCTGTGCATTGTCATGGAGCTGTGCATTGTCATGGAGCTGTGCATTGTCTTGCTGAAACTAGGTGTAATAGTGGGAGCTGAATGGCACGACAGTGGGCCTTAGGATCTTATTACAGTACCTCTGTGCATTCAAATTGTATTTGTAAGTTGCAGTTGTGTTTGTCTGTGGCTTATGCCTGCCAATATTATAGCCCCTTTGTCACCATGGGACACTGTTCACAACATAATCATTACCAAACCGCTTGCCCACACAAGACAATACACACTCTCCCATCTGTCCATAAAAAATGCCACTGGCCATCAAAGGTGAGCATATAAGTACTGGACTGTTGTGACACCGAACTACAGTAAAGTGAAGACATTTGTGAGGATAATGAGCACTCAGATGTGCTTACCTGAAATGCTTTCTGTCATTTTGTTGCGCCCTCCCTTCTGTGGCATTGTTTTATGACAAAACCACCCATTTTACTATAGAATTGCCTGTTATTGTCCTCTGGACATGGTCCACATATGTGAAGTTAATCAGCATTTTGAAATGGTACGTGTCAGGTGGATAGATTGTCATGTCAAAGGAGAAATGCTCACTAACAGGGAGGTAAACAAATTTGTGCACAGATTTTTGTGCTTATGGAATTTCCAGGATAATTTATATCAGGTCATGAAACATAGGACTTGTTAACATGTTGCATTTATATTTTTGTTCATTGTTGTTTACAGCATAATAAAAACAATTTCATCCCTCTGCAGGCATTCTTTGTGAGGTTCCAACTTGTTATCAATGGTGCTTCAAAGCCTGAACTTGGGCCCCTGGGTGATGCCACACAAATGAAAGAAGTGATGATATTTAAACTCTTGGACCTTCTTCCAAAAGTCTCAAAAAATATCTGTAGCAATGTCAATAAGTCTACAGTCCAGATCACTAAGTTGGCCTGGGATATTAAGGTAAAAATTATTACAAGTGTCTGTCATTTCTGTATTTGTGTAAACTTTGTTTCTAAATGTGTTGAATTTTCTTTCAGTTACATATTAAGCATTGTGCCAAAAATTACAAGACCCAATTTGAAGCCCTGCTCAAAAATGATGTGGCTCTGTTTGAAGAGAGGAGACTTCAGGACCTACTACTCTGTAGGGCCCAAGCACCCAGTCACTCGGTTAAGGTGGCTGAGAAGGAACTCCTTGGAGTCTGGGACCAGAGACTGTTAGAGCTGCTGAATAAGAGGGGCGACTACCTCCAGGTGGGTAGGCTTCACAATCTTGCAGTTGGTTTTGTTTGTAAAAGATAGCATTTTGTGAATTGGCACAAAAGTGCATTTAAATACACAATTGGAAATCATAAGTATTTCATCTATAAGCATTTGTATAATGACCCATGTTTTTGCCTCTGTACTCGAGCAAATTGGATTTGAAATGAAACTATGACCAGTGGGTCAAAGTGCAGGTCTTCGCATTCAAAAGGACATTTCACTGCTGCTTTATTTACCTATATATGTCTGTTAATCCGACGGCACGGACTGATACATCATCCGTGCCGTCAAAATTGGGAATTTCCTCTCACAAAACGTAAGTGCAAGCGTTTCTGCGTTTTACTGGTAGAAATGGGCCATGTACATGTTGTTTTTGTAAGTAAACCACAATATTCACAATTCATAGCCAAGTTCAGCTCTTCTTTAAATGAGGAATCATTATTTCACAATCACTCAGACTATCTAGCAAGAGAGCTCTTGAATCTGTAAAAACTAGTACTGCTCTGTTTGGGAAAGCTTCTCTGTGTGAGCGAACAGGGCTCCTGTCAGACTGTTGTCTGAGCCAGAGAAATTTAACTAAACCTGGATATCCTGCACTGTCTTAGGCGATAGGAAAGTCAGTCCAACAGCCCTTTTGAACAAGGACAACTGTCTGCCCATCACTAATGATGTGATTGGTTGAACATTCCCGGTGTGGAATTTAAATTATACTGCTGTAGTGCAAAATTGTTGGGAGGCTTTAAAAAAAACACCCAAAATTATGGCTCGGGGTGTATTTTCCCTTTTAGTTTCCAAGTACATCAATGAACTGTGTAGGAATTATAGCCTTTTTTGTACATAGATTCATTGACCCCATCCCTGATTTTAGGGCACCGAAAGTAATTGGATATTCTTAATATTTAGTAGGACAATTATGGTCTGACCAGTGTGTCTGATTTATAACATGTTTAGGACAATTATGGTCTTTCCTAGTCCATTGGTTATCGGTTGGTCTCACCAACAGTTCCTCAATATAGAATAGTCAATTGCACCCTTTAGTGTTGACTCTGAAAACTGCTTACTGAACAAGCCAATGAGCCGTCTTTGGAGGTGGTAAACAATATCACAAAATGTATATGGCATGTACCACAATTGATTGGAGTTCCCCAATTTAATGTTTTCACGGTGGCAGATGCTTTGTTTTTTATGTAGACAATTGTTATTTCACAAAGCCCTGTCAAATTGCATTAGTAGGAGGAGAACAATATAATCAGATGACACTACTCTCATTTACTCAACCCTGCTCTCACTAAGAGTTGTGTGCATAGACAGTAAAATGAGGATTTATGAACTTAGACAAATTGTAGATATTTGTTGTTATTTCCCTTTAATAGCCTGAACAATCATTTTGCCACACCCTGCTATTACATCTGCCAATCTGTGCATGCCACCAATAGACCAGAGCCCATGTATAATGTTAATGTTACAGGATATATTGATGTGACTGGGTAACACTAATCATTTTATTTCAGAAAATGAACAGTGTTTTGGAGAGGCTTGAGGAGAGCCTGGCTACTCAGCAAACCGCAGTGTCAGACGAACTGAGGGCACGAGTGGAGAGCAACAAGGAGCTGAGCGCTCTATGCATGGACCAGTCAATTGATTTTGCTGCTGTGGAGAGGTTCCTGGAACATGAGCTGGCTCGCTGCTCTGCTGTAGCACAGGCCACCTTACTGGCTCTCCAGGTAGTTAATCAATCTTCTCCCGTCTTAGTTTCCTCATGGTGAACTGCATTGCAGTGTTGATCATGGTTTGTGTGTATCAATTCTTCACCTTGACTTGCAGGGATTGAGAGATGAGCACCACGGTCTGCTTAAAGAGCTTGGTACAGTCAGAACGCATGCTGACAGTCAGCTGAACGAAGAGCGGAGTAAGACATCTACTCTACTGCAGATGCTGGAGAACACCCCTGTCAAGAATGAAGCCATCTTCAGGGACAACCTACAAATTTACCATCTTCAGCAGTTGAAGGGGGAAATCAAGGCACTATTTTGAACAGCTTTCAATCACACAGCTTTCCATTGTTTTTCTATCTGAATCTAGCTAGCTAATTAAAATGTTCTGTTTTCAGGAAATGCACATGAGAATTGAGAAGCTGGAAAAGGATAAGATCAAAGCTGCTGACACAGTTGCAAACCACAAACAAGCCACCCAGCTCCTACAAACTGAGCTTCAGGATGCTCGTGCCCAAGTCATAGACATGGAGGGCTCCATCAAAATCCTTGAAGAGAAACTCAGAAATGCTGAGGTAAGGGTTGGGGCATAGACGTAGGACTCTAGATTGCCCGATTTCACAGAGCCCCTGTACAGTACATCTGATGAATATTAAGATCCTTTATTCCGTACTTTGTAGAAGCACCTTACCCTTCTTTAGCCCTCATGCTCCATTGCTAGCCATTCAAAAAACGGCTTACCGCCGCACTCCTTGACAGTTCCCCACTGGTTATAAAGGAAAACCAAAAAGAGAAAATGCCAGTTGAACTGGAAAATTGTCCATTACATCCTTAAAATATATTTATATAGTCTATATATGCATACATTTTTAATTAGCACTTGAAGACACGCAATTCAAACAGTTTTTAAAATACAGCATTTTCCAGACATCCAAGGAGATGTGAAAAGTATTTTAGGTATAGCCTTACGAGATTAGTTGACTTTTTTACAGTGTTTTAAGTAGGGATGCGAGCGTTTCATTGTGTTAAAGTTTAAAGTGAAATGCTCATTGTTAAGAAAACTCGCTAAACAAATGTATTTTTTTCCACACTTTCACAAATGAAAATCGTGTAGTATTTTTTGTTTATAACTGGCACTGACCCGTCCCAATCCTCATGAAACAACAAAAAGGTAATCTAACAATATTAAATTAGTAGAAAACATTGGTTTAGCAACTAGCTACTGCACAGTAGCTGCCACATAGTTATTATATGGTTTTATTGGAAAACCACTGTAAATGTAAATTGCCAGGTAAGATTGTGGCCCTATCAGGGCATCAGAGAAAACTGTAAATACTATCTATTGCTGTATATCTACGGTTGAAGCATGGGGGAATTCTTTTTAAGATAGATTTGTTCAATACTGTAAGTGTGCATGCTTTCATTTCTTTTGTATTTTTGGGGGGTAGGTCTTGGCTAAGAGAAGAACATCACCTAGTGCTCTTGAGCTTGAAGACGTGAAGGCTAAAGTGGTGAAAATGGAGCTGGAGATGACTGCATTGTCCTCAAAACACCAAGAAGAGTAAGACTTTGTTTTAACGACCATGGCTACTGAAACGTTTCCCTGCCCAACCTTTTTTCTCTAGACAAACTAATGGCTTCTCTGCATGTTTCTTTAGCCCACTTTTATGCACATGTGATTTCCTTTGTATTTGTCACTGTTAAGCATGAATTATAATTAATTGGAACGATGAAATGCTATGGCGCATCTGCATGCGAACAATTTGATATAAATCAATTTAATGCCGTAGGCTTTGTAATTTAATTTTAAAAATATTGAATTCAACTTTATTTATAGTTGCGAGAATGTTTCTGAACAATATGAATTACCTACGTAAGTCGTTCCTAAATTACTTTTCAAAATTCAAAAAGTTATGCAAAAATACAGTG
Source organism: Esox masquinongy (assembly GCA_016801175.1). NCBI lineage: Eukaryota > Metazoa > Chordata > Actinopteri > Esociformes > Esocidae > Esox > Esox masquinongy. The sequence continues at coordinate 11,224 of JACXGI010013939.1, read as the reverse complement.
TGATTGTAAAGAACACAATCTGTACTTTCACATGTTGTCTTTGAAATTTCATTGGTCAAATTTGGTCAAATTTATTTTTGTAACTGGTGGAACCTCCTTTTGCAGCAATACCTTCACATATATATATTTTCTGTATTTACTGATCAGACCTGCAGAATGTTTAGGATGTGTTTTACACATTGCTCCCTCCTGAACATCTCAGTTTATTGATATTCATGTAATATCTTGCATAAAAGGCTGGCTTGTGGTCATGCCACAACATTTCTATATGGTTGAGGTCTGGAAAAGTTCTATTTGGCAAAGCTGAGACCGGCAGAAATTATTTTTTTGGAGAGCAGTGGTTTCCGCTGTGGTATCCTCCCATGAATCTGTCTTGTTTAGTGTGTTCTTTTTTTGTGGGCTTGTTGACACAGATGTTAGTCAAAGGGATACCTGCATATCCCCAGATGTTTCCTTTGGGTCCTTTGTCACCTCTGTGACATAATTCAATGTGCCCTTGCTGTAATCTTTGCTGGAAGTCCACTCCTTAGGAGAGTAGCAATACATTCTATGCAATATATATTGTCTGTATACTAATGAAGGCCCAAGTCTATTGAAATGCTTCTGCAGCCTTTTTTAGCCTTATGATCCTCAACAGTTCTTTTCCTGAGTACTTTGGAAATGCATTTAGACCGGGCCCTGTTACACTTTACAGGAGTTTGTATTTGTTTTTTTATGACAGGGCACCCCTAACTCAAACCAGAATGTCATTGACCACTTGATTTCAATGACCCACTGTGGGAGAAGTCCTAATCGTAAAGGTTCACATACTTTTTCCAGCCAATGGTGACATACTTGTATGTTCTATGTAAAATTACACTATCTAATTATTATTATTATTATTATTATTAAACCTTATTTCAACAAGGAACACAGACTGAGACCAAGGTCTTTTTTACAGCTGGGCTCTTCGTATACATGTTTACGCATACAGTTTGGGTTCAGTGATTTAAAATGAACAGCCAATAACAAGACCGAGAACAGCCAATAACAAGACCGAGAACAGCCAATAACAAGACCGAGAACAGCCAATAACAAGACCAAGAACAGCCAATAACAAGACCAAGAACAGCCAATAACAGGACAGTGAACATTGCTTTAAACACCAGTGTTATTTCCTCAGTGGCCTCAGGTTTTCAGTAGGTTTTGGGCCTGGCGAGGTCTGCGCTGTCTCTTGGGGGAATTAAACACAGTGCACTTGTTTTTGAAGCATATATGTACCCCGTTTACAAAAAAGTTGGGATGCTGGGTAAAAAATAAACAGAATGCAATCATGTGCAAATCATTTAAATCCTATATTCAATAGAACATAGTATCATGACAACATATCAGATGTTAGTGTTTGTTAGTGTTAGTGAAATGTTATTGTTTCTTGGAAAACATATGTTCACTTTGAATTTGATACCAGCAGCACATTTCAAAAAAGCTTGGACAGAGGCACCAGAAGACTGGAAACATTGAGTAATGCTAAAAAACTAAACCTGGTGGAATATCACACAACTAATTAGGTCAGTTGGCAACAGGTCAGTAACATCATTGGATATTAAAAGATCATTCCAGAGAGGATGGGTCTGTCAGAAGTGAGGATTGGGAGGGGTTCACCACTCTGTAAAAGACATTTGCATGGGCAAATAGTGCCACAATTCAAGAGTAAGGTATCACAATGTAAAATTGCGGAGAATTAGGGTATCTCATCTACAATACGCAATATCGTTAAACAATTCAGAATCTGGAGTAATCTTTGTACACGGGACAAGGACGAAAACCAATATTGGATGTTCCACAAACATTGTGTTCCTCAGTACACACAATGTTTATAATGGTGTTAGAAGTTTCTGTGCAGTGCAGTGCACATATAACACGATTTCATCTCGACTGGCGTGTGTAGTATGTCTCAGACATTGCGGTCTAAATTCAAACGCTATGTTAATTAAATAACTAAATTTATTTTGGTGATATGTGCCTATTTCTTGGTTTTTAGAGGTAGGTTTTCAGATGACGTATAAAGTTATTTGAGATAAACACATGCACAAGTATCTGGGTTCTTTATTCTGGGAACAATCAAATCAAAATCCAAAGCTGCTCTTTCTAATCATAAGCTTTTGTCTAATACATTTTCTTCCCTGTTATTTTTGCCGGACCGAGTAAATGGAGCCGGCCTAGAAGAGTGAATGTCTCTAACTGACTGACTTAACTGCCCCTTGTTAAATAGCGTAGTGGTTAGAAATGCGGACTACAAAACAACAGGTCCCACGTTCAAGTCCCATCACAGTCCCACACATTATGCCTTAGGATTTGTTCAGGATGGACAAAAACTTTGCTGGCTACAACCTTCAGTAGCTATGTTATAGGAAGCCTAAAATAAAACAGTTCTTGTGGATTTTCAAATTATGCATTAGGATTTGTTCAGGATAAGGCAAAAACTTCACTGGCTACTACCTTCAGTAGCTACGTTATAGGAAGCCTAAAATAAAACTACTGTTATATTGCAACTATTTCTGGTGGATTTTCAAATTATGCATTAGGATTTGTTCAGGATAGACAACAACTTCGCTGGCTACACGATTCTCTCGTCTTCTCACTTGATGAGAAAGTCAGTTATTGTCACCTATATTGATAGTTACTGTATCAATATCATTCACGAATGGCTAATAAGCTGTTAAAACGGCCAGTGGCAAAAGCCATACAGTTCATAGATGCTATTTGTGGTGGAGGTAAACATAAGAAACGTTAGTCAGTTTAACACAATGCTTAATGGTGTCTAGACAAATATTCAAACTTTGCGTTATGTTAATAGGTGACAGAATTATCTAATTTCAAGACTGTATACTGATACTAGATAAGCGTGCAATTCCGTGGTGTAGTGGCTAAATACACAACCTCTCGTGGCGACCCCGATTATAATCCAGTGCGGGCAACAGCATTCATCACTTTCAATTGCGGGCAGGCTGAACTAGGCTTACCTGGTTTCTTTTCTGGTTGAATTGTACCACTGCTAAATTTGAGGCTTGTTTGATGTTTAATTTCTCTTATCTTTTAATGAAATGATGCATGTTTTTGATGTTGCATTTTTTTTTCCACCCAGGTTATTAAGATTGACTGCAGTTCTGAACCATAAGGAGGATTCTTTGCGGTCATTGAAAGAGACTTTGAGAAGATCACAGCAGGAAGGAGAACAGTCATGTATGTCTGCCCCAGACAGGATTAGACTAGAATGAACAATCAACAAAAAACAACCTAATACTTAGATCAGTGGTTCTCAACTCTCTCCTCGCGACCCCTAGTCATTGCATGTATTAGATGTATTTCAGAGCTAGCACACCTGAATCAACTTGTCTACTAACCTTTAAGCTGAAGCCATGAAAACCCAATCATTAAGAAATGCTTCTGTTGAATTGAATTACAGCTGCAACACTTCTCATCGACTTTCAGCTGTTGATGGCTGAAGCATGCGTTCATTCATTGAAACTGATCAGAAGCCATCCAAAATCAACTTCTTATGTCGCAGAGGACATCACATTGATGCGATGCTGATGGCACGCTTGTCCACGCTGTAGTTATTGAGCTTTTGACTTGTTGATACGTGTGCTAATTCAGGGATACACCAAAGTTGTGAGAAGTCAGGAGGTCCCCAGGAGGGGTTTGAGAACCTCTGACTTATATGGGCCCTAATTGAGATGTTTAATTCCATTGCAGACATGGAGGGAGAAGATCTGCATGCCAGACTGATTTCCAGCGGAGGAAGCAAAGTACAAAGTAATATTGTCATTGAAAAGAACAAACTTGCGGAGGAAGTGAAACATCTACAGAAGAAAATTTCTGAATTGGAGAGGTAATGATGGATTTGTTTCTCTCTAATGCTTTGATTCTTGTGAGATCATATTACTGACTTTTGTTACTTTCAACAGCCTTGTTTCTACAAAGCAAGGAGAGATCACCAAGTGGAAAGCCAGAGCAGTGAAGCTGAAGAGGGATGCAGTGGACAAGCCTCAGTCTCCATGTGCTCCTACAAAACGATGCCTTCCCATGAATTCAGAGGACTTCCTTGGCTCTCCCAAAAAGTTTCTCGGCTCTCCTAAAAAATTCCTCGGCTCTCCCAAAAAGTTCCCTGACTCTCCCCAAAAGTTCCTCGACTCTCCTAAAAGCAAGTTCTTTGATGTCCGCCCAGGCTCTGAATCCATGTCAATCAACTGTCCCAAGCAGTTTTTTGATAACTCCACATTTGAAACCGCTCAAGGTAACTAGATTTGTATTTACCAGAGTTGACCATCCATTTGTATTCAGTCATGAAGTATACGTTTTAAATGCTTTACCAGTGGTTACATGTGTTCCTGTAACATTGGATATGGAGGCTACTGTTGGAAATGCAGAAGAGGGGAAATTGTGTTCTGTTATCTGTGTTTGGTATAAGTGTGGTGTTATTTTTTGGAACACACATTTGGTGATCAATAATGTAACTTGTCACATAGAGTGAGGGGCAAAAATTATTTGATCCCCTGCTGATTTTGTACGTTTGCCCACTGACAAAGAAATGATCAGTTTATAATTTTAATGGTATTGTTTATTTGAATAGTGAGAGACAGAATAACAACAAAAAAATCCAGAAAAACGCATGTCAAAAATTTTATAAATTGATTTGCATTTTAATGAGTGAAATAAGTATTCGACCCCTCTGCAAAACGTTACTTGGTGGCAAAACCCTTGTTAGCAATCACAGAGGTCAGATGTTTCTTGTAGTTGGCCACCAGGTTTGCACACATCTCAGGAGGGATTTTGTCCCACTCCTCTTTGCAGATCTTCTCCAAGTCATTAAGGTTTCGAGGCTGACGTTTGGCAACTCGACCCTTCAGCTCCCTCCACAGATTTTCTATGGGATTAAGGTCTGGAGACTGGCTAGGCCATTCCAGTACCTTAATGGGCTTCTTCTTGAGCCACTCCTTTGTTGCCTTGGCTGTGTGTTTTGGGTCATTGTCATGCTGGAATACCCATCCACGACCCATTTTCAATGCCCTGGCTGAGGGAAGGAGGTTCTCACCCAAGATTTGACAGTGCATGGCCCCGTCCATCGTCCCTTTGATGCGGTGAAGTTGTCCTGTCCCCTTAGCAGAAAAACACCCCCAAAGCATAATGTTTCCACCTCCATGTTTGACGGTGGGGATGGTGTTCTTGGGGTCATAGGCAGCATTCCTCCTCCAAACATGGCGAGTTGAGTTCATGCCAAAGACCTCGATTTTGGTCTCATCTGACCACAACACTTTCACACAGTTCTCCTCTGAATCATTCAGATGTTCATTGGCAAACTTCAGACGGACCTGTACATGTGCTTTCTTGAGCAGGGGGACCTTGCGGGCGCTGCAGGATTTCAGTCCTTCACGGTGTAGTGTTACCAATTGTTTTCTTGGTGACTATGGTTCCAGCTGCCTTGAGATCATTGACAAGATCCTCCCGTGTGGTTCTGGGCTGATTCCTCACCGTTCTCATGATCATTGCAACTCCATGAGGTGAGATCTTGCATGGAGCCCCAGATCGAGGGAGATTGACAGTTCTTTTGTTTCTTCCATTTGCGAATAATCGCACCAACTGTTGTCACCTTCTCACCAAGCTGCTCGGCGGTGGTCTTGTAGCCCTTTCCAGCCTTGTGTAGGTCTACAATCTTGTCCCTGACATCCTTGGACAGCTCTTTGGTCTTGGCCATGGTGGAGAGTTCAGAATCTGATTGATTGCTTCTGTGGACAGGTGACTTATATACAGGTAACAATCTGAGATTAGGAGCACTCCCTTTAAGAGTGTGCTCCTAATCTCAGCTCGTTACCTGTATAAAAGACACCTGGGAGCCAGAACTCTTTCTGATTGAGAGGGGATCAAATACTTATTTCACTCATTAAAATGCAAATCAATTTATAACATTTTTGACATGCGTTTTTCTGGATTTTTTTGTTATTCTGTGTCTCACTGTTCAAATAGACCTACCATTAAAATTATAGACTGATAATTTCTTTGTCAGTGGGCAAATGTACAAAATCAGCAGGGGATCAAATAATTTTTTCCCTCAATGTAATGGTCTTCTAAATTAACTTCAGGGTGATACAGACTGGTAACTAATGTGTGATTTGCCACAGGTGGACACTTGGCACAGATTTAAAAACTGTTTGTTTTGTCATTATGGGGTATTTTGTGTAGATTGATAGGAATATAGACTATAACAAAATGTGGTGAAAGGTAAGGGGTCTGAATACTTTCCGAGGGCACTCTAAACACACCTTAAGAAGCACTTACATTGAACAATAAATGCAAAATCAAACATTTGAAATGCATATAGGCACTCAGTCCTCTTGCATAAGGTTACTCTGCAGGACGTTCCATGAGTGGGGGGCATAAGTAGATCATCAGTTTTACCAATATTTCAAAATGCTTGTCGTGTGCTCAGACTAGCAAGAATTGTGAGCATGTTTGATGATTGTGGTTTCCAATTCATTTTTGTAAGTAGGTTTTGGGTGTTTCTGCAATACAGCCTTGTAGACAAACATCAGTTAGAATTGTGCCTGGCTGGAAGTAAGGGAGTCCAAGCCAACCAATATGTACAAAAGAAAATTATGGGTGCCAAAATGCACCAGTAATAAAACACAAATGTGCGTGGTAGACTGCATCCAGAGGTTTCAGTACTGACACTGATATATCCACTATTCACACAAAAATGGCTTGCAAAAAACGTGTTAAACAATTCAAAATACATCTGTATTTTAGATTATTCAAAATTGGCACCCTTTGCCTTGATGACAGATTTGCACACTTATGCCATTCTAATGGGAAGCCAAAAAGTGCTCAGCATATGTCAGAACTCCAAGAAAAACTTTCCATGTGACTACCTCATGAAGCTGGTTGAGAGAATGCCAAGAATGTGCAAAGCTGTCATCAATGCAAAGAGTGGCTACTTTGAAGAATCTAAAATATAAATGTATTTTGATCTGTTTAACACTACTTTTGGTTACTACATGATTCCTATGTGCTATTTGATAGTTTTGATGTCTTCAATATTATTCTCCAATGTGGAAAAGAAATTCCCTTTACTTTTATTATTAGACCAGGGCCTAGTAATGTGCCCTGGTTTAAACCATAGCATCTGTTCAAAATGCAGTTGTTTAGAGTTGCAAACAACAAACCCTGATCTGATCCCCTGAGTTTAAACCAGTTTAAATATTTTAAGGTTAAATAAAACTACATTTCTGCCTAATTGTCATTGGTTTGACTTGTTCTTTTTTGTATATTTTCAGATGCAGATGAAAAGGGGGACTGGTGTCCCCTGTCACCAAAGCAAGCTGATGTATGCCGTCAACAGTAAAGTGTTGACCTAAATTGCACTAATTGTTAGTCAGTTTTTATGTTACTATTTTTACACTTTAAAGTACTTTGTCCTAGGTCTTATAATTGTTTAAAATAAAGCTATGTTTTTTGTTTGCACTCAATCTGCTTTTTTGTATTTGCATAAAAACACAATAAAAAATGTGACAGCAGATTGTGGACATGCCCTATTTTAATGTTTGAAAATGTCTATGTTTAGAAAATGAAATGTTCCTGAATGGTCACTGTCACACAGTGCATGTGCTTCATTGTGGCCCAACCTTAGTCTTGGTCACATATATGCACAATGCCCAGATGCTTTGCATTTGGCTATGGAATGTGTCTTGGGACCACCCAGGGTTGATCTTTGATTGTATTAAGGGTCGGGCACATATAAACTCTTGGGTTGTGCAATTAGCACCTCATCCTGATTTGTTGCCTACCCTTTATAGCAATGTGTTCTCTTCCAAGCGCATATGTTGTTGTGAGTACTTCTTGGTTGAGCATTACATCTTTTAAGAAGCAGAATGACTTATTGATCTTCATAACAATCCTGAAATTGCTTTTGTTTATTTGTTTAATTTACCTTAGATTTAACAAATGCAAATTTAATAAAAACCATTGACAAATGTTTTTCCCAGATCTCTACTGTATAAAAACATTGGTCCCCATTTAAATTATGTAAAACTTATATTGTCTTTAAAATATATTGTAGGGTTCATAAATGGGTTCATAAATGTGACAACTGTGACATACACAGCAGTGCCAAATGTAATTTAGCCCACTATGTCAAATATTTAGACCTGTGCTTCTTGAAGGGTGATGTGTAGTATGATGTCATGTTATAACATTATTCTCTAAAAAGTACATTGTTAATAGCCCACAAAATAAGGGGTAGGGGGAGAGTGGTTAGTTGAGACAATTTTTACTTAAGTTGTCCCATAGATAAGGGGAAAGGAGACCATCTACTCTTAAGGATGTCCCATGTCATGCAAAATGACAATGCACCTATGACAAAGAGTTTTAAATATGATTGCTCAAAAAAGATGTCATGAGACATTGTCCCCCCAATGGGACATTCAGCTACCTTCAAAACTACTTCAAAGTAGCAACCTGTGATGCTCTGGTGAACTCCATGCCCAAGAGGGTTAAGGCAGTGCTAGTAAATAATGGTGGCCACACAAAATATTGACACTGGGCCCAATTTGGACATTTTCAGTTAGGGGTGTAGTCACTTTTGTTGCCAGCGGTTTAGACATTAATGGCTGTGTGTTGAGTTATTTTGAAGGGACAGCAAATTTACACTGTTATACAAGCTGTACACTCACTACTTTACATTGTAGGAAAGTGTAATTTCCTCAGTGTTGTCACATGAAAAGATATAATCAAATATTTGCAAAAATGTGAGGGGTGTACTCACTTTTGTGAGATACTGTACGTGTTGCTGAAGGGAGAGAGTGCCTCCCATAGATAATAGAATAGTAGATGGGCTGATGTCATAGAGCCCCTATAAATCAGAATGGAGTGATTTGACAGCCATCTTACCTGGCCATCTTACCCCCTGTTCTAAACAATCTACAATACAAACAGGGTAGAACTGGCATTTCAGTTGTTATAACAGTTACATTTCCTTAATATATAATTAGCCACTGTCATGCATAGCATAATGCATAAAATGACTACTTTTCAGAATATTAACAAACAAATCCATTTTTAATAGTTTTCATTAATTTATTAGAATAAGAGTACAAAATGGCTATGGTCTAGTGTAGCAAGATACAGGATAGTACAGTGCAAATGTATATTTCTTTATTTCCAAAGATGACAATTAACTGTGATTCTAAAATATAATAGATGTCTTTGTATATATATATGAATATTATAATTTCATCTCATTGTAGAAATCACTATTTTAGTAACAGTAACCCTACGCTAAATGGAGCACGCTAGCTCACAGAAATTTGGTATGCTAGCAGTAGCATAGTAATCGGAAACAAGGCTACTTTTTTGTGGACAAAGGCTACCCAACCATCTGCTGATTATTTACGTTTTTCAACGAAAACGCGTTATTTCACATGCGTTATGTGCAACATTAATTCACACTTTAGCAAGCTAGCAGAGACCGTTAATTTAAAAAACAGAATTCTGATACTGTAAATTTACGCAGCTGAACAGCTATGGTTAGGCTGGATTAGCTTTCTTGTTCATTGATTAAAAACATGGTAAATAAAGTTAAGTACGTTTTCATACATTTCTACACTATTACTGATGCGTGAACAATTTTTCCCACCTCCTTTGTATCGTTCATCTTTTTTCTGGACCAAATTACTACTGCACAGAATACCATTATGACTAGTGTTAAGTGGCATGACTTTTCTGAACTGGCCCCAGTTAAGATGGCGGAGCTATTGAGACATCAGAACCCATCTATGCTTTTATCTATGGTTCCACCACTTACGGGCAGCAACACTGAAAGCCCGCTCCCCCATGGTACAAAGTCTAGTTTTTGGGACAGTGAGAAGTCCAGAGTTGGAGGAGCGGAGACTACAAGATGAGATGTGTAAGTAAATGAGGTTGGTGAGGTAAGACGGGGCAAGGCCATGGAGGGCCATGAAGGTAAGAAGCAGGATCTTAAAATGTATGCGGAACTTGATAGGGAGCCAGTGAAGGTGTGGCAGCGTGGGAGTAATGTGTTCCCAGGTTTTGGTGCGTGAGAGGACTCCAGCACAGCAGAGCTTTGTGTGCCCCTTGACATAGAGCCCCTTGATTTTCCAGCATATGTTCACTCTATACACTCCTGAACATTTCCTGCAATACATTCTCGGTGGCATATAGACTTGTTTTTGCCTGTGTAATTTTTGTGGAATCTCTACTTGCTCTGTTGAGATGATTCAACATTTTCTAGATGAACAATAGTGGCACCGACCAAGGAATGTGTAGAAATAAAATTTAGTGGTTTGGTAGAGAATTACAGGTGGGGGCATTTAACCCAGGGAGGCGTTTAACCGCAAGCCACCCTATATTTTCTTAAAGAATTAATAAATTAAATTTGTAAGTTCTGAACTAACATGTTGGCCTCATTTATTTTGAAATTTTCTTGACCTGGAAGTGTTTTTTTCATTTTGATGACGTGAAAAAGGATAGTGCTTAAGAAAGCCGCCATGAATGCATCTATACAAAACATTTTTGGATAGATCTCAAGCTTTTTTTTAACACATACAGCTTGATAATTGTCAGGTTGTGATGGCTGGACACAGGCGCAGAGACAAACGTGTGGTAATCCATACTTTTAATGAAAAGAAACAAAAACAAAGCAGCAATCAGTGACATTGGGCAGCAGGTACATACAAAACCAAAATGATCCACCCCGGGTGTGGCCAAACATTGTACATAAATAGGTTCCCCAATTGGAGGCAACGATCTATCCCTGCCTCCAAATGGGGAGACCAAAATGGATTAGAGGTGCCTAGAGGCACCATCTTTTGTCTGGTCCTGACTATGGCCCCAGCCCAGCGCAGAGATGGCTAGGGGCATAGCCAGGACGTGACAGTACACCCCCCCAAGGTGTGGACTCCCGACCACAAGACCGGGAACAACCCGGGGGGGAGGGCGGGACGATGGCACCCGGACAGGCGGAGGCTCAGCGGCCGGGACAGGCCGAGGGGGCGGAGCGGCCGGGACAGGCCGAGGGGGCGGAGCGGCTGGGACAGGAGAGGGCGCCATGGGCTCAGGCGGCGGCTCCTGGGCAGGAGAGGGTGCCGCTGGTTGAGGTGGCGGCAGCCAGCTCTCGGTGCGCCCGGGCGGCGGCAGCCAGCTCTCGGTGCGCCCGGGCGGCGGCAGCCAGCTC
>JACXGI010013938.1:0-19890 GCA_016801175.1 Esox masquinongy | reverse complement strand
AGTTATCTACAAACTCTACCTCCTGCGACGGGCAGAACTCCGTTTTCAGCCAGCGATTGAGTTGCGCAAGTCTGCTGTAGAGCTCGTCACTACCCCTAGCTGGAAGGGGGCCAGAGACAATTACTCGATGCCGACACATCTTTCTAGCTAGTTTACACGCTGATGCTATGTTCTGCTTCGTAACCTCTGACTGTTTCATCCTAACGTTGTTGGTGCCAACGTGAGTAACAATATCACTGTACTCTCTATACTTGCCAGTTTTAGACTTCGCTAGCACCAACCCCAGATTTGCAGCTACGTCGGTGGCTCTGTCCCCCGGTAAACAGTGTACGATCGCCGGTTGATTTTTTTTAGTCTAATACTGCGGGTAATAGAATCGCCAATCACTAAAGTTTTTCCGGGCCACGGGTAGAAAATGCCTGCCGATCATTCCCCTCCGAAGACAGCTCGGGCCTTGACTCCGACTCCAGTGGGGAAAACCTGTTGAAAATCTCAGTCGGGTCTAGCAGCGACACAGTTCTCCGTGTTGTAGCTACAACAATTACAGTGATAAGACACAATAATTGTACTTAGCTTCGGGTGTTTAGGGAGGGGTGAGTAGTTCCGTTAAATATGTCCAAATAGAGTCCCGGTGTAGAAAAGTTGGGTAAAAAGTCAACAGATAAAAATATTGCGTTGGTAAACTCTTAAAGTAGAATTTAACCAATTAGTTTATATAGAGTAAATTTGAAAAAGTTTGGCAGGTAGCCAGGTAACAGCAAGCAACATACAGCACGTCAACAATCCCACAATGTACGTCACAATGGGTTGCTCCCGTGCTCTGGAATTTCCTCCTAGTGAATCCATCACTAATATGTTTTAACTTTGTTTTTCTCCCCAATTTTGTGATTTCCAATTTGTGATTAAGGCACTGCTTTCAATTTCGAAATATACAGCTCCGGAAAAAATTAAGAGACCACTGCACCTTTTTCTTTTCTATCCAAAAAAGTTGAAAAGGAAAGTTTTGAGTGTGGAACAGATTTGCAGTGGTCTCTTAATTTTAACCCTTCTGTTCCTCACTCAAAACCTTCCTTTTCGACTTTTTTGGAAAGGAAAGAAAAAGCTGCAGTGGTCTCTTAATTTTTTCCGGAGCTGTATGTCTTTTGAAGCGCATCCGATGCCATTCTGGTTGATTATCCTGCTGAAAGCAGGACGCTTCCATGTCTACGTTATCGTGGCGTGATGCAAATTGTTGTTTAAGGGTTCGGATTGTGCTGGAATGATATCCAACAGTGCACACTTTCCAGAGTTCAGTATGGATTTGATTTATCGTACAGCTTATTGGATCCGACCCTACGACCCTACTAACGGTGCATCAATCCTTGCTGTTGGGGTTTCAGGCTGGGTATATGTCAAAGGTTGTGGCAACTGCTGATGTTAAAGGACTCTGTGGATAATTTGAGTCCATACCCATGTCAGCTTACATGCTAAAGTCTTTCTTGGCGCCCAAATATCTCTGAGTTGTTAGACTGTCATGGTCATGTTAGTGCCTTGCATGTTGTGTGTTTTGTTTGGGTCTCCAACCGCGGCCCCGCGGACGGATCGCATAGTGTACATTTCTATAAATAAAGTAAATATTTACTGCAGGTGGTCGGCGGAGGTCTTCCGATTGTGCATTGGGCGGCAACAGGGCGTCAGGTCATCTTCCTCAGTGTGGTGACGGATGGGTTTGGTGGGTATGTGTGCTGGTCCTTGAGTAAATGGATGGTGTGCTGGGAACCAGTGTGGTCGGCCGGTGTTTGCTATGTCGGATGTTCCCATGCACAAGATGGCAGGTTCCTCTTGCTTCCGTGAGGCCCCAGGTGGAGGCGTATGGGAATGTTTGCTTGGTCGGGGTGTAGAGAACCGACATAGGTCGGCCGTGGGTTGGTTGCTTGCTAGCCGAGTTGGTGGCGTATGGGATTGACCACTTGGTCTGTGTGCACTTGAATGGTGTGACTGTGTGTTTTTGGGATATTAGGAAACCGAGTTGGGCATCGCTAAGTCAGTTATTCCCCTTCACCAAGGCTGTTGGGTCAGACTGCCTCAGCAGGCACAGGGCGGTGGAGATGAGAACGAATGCTTGGTCTAGAGCGCTCATGGGCCGCGGTTAGCAGGATGGTGAGCTGGCTGACTGGCTGGTTGACTGGCTGGCTGGATCTCCAACACAGTTACATCTCACGCAGTATTAGCATGTTAGGTGATGGCGGCGCTGCCATACATGGTGTCTGGTTTTGTTGGACTGTGTACCCTGCTCATTGCCTATAGGGATTGGTATTAATGATATTATGGTGTTGATATCATTATTAATAGTATTGTATGCAAGACCATGTGATGGCAGAACCTAACGCCAAGACTAGTAAAGGATTGTTGTACATGTTTTCCAATAAATGCTTAAACTAATCTGTTTTCTGTCTGAAGCAGATTGTAAAACAAATTTGGGTCCTTCAAAATGACCTTTTAGGCATTGTTTTTATTATTATTATTACTCTCCTGTCTCACTATGCAGTTGAGGACAAGTTGGCCTAGTCACATGATGTTTCTAAACACAACGTTTGTAATTAAAACACTTTTCATCCCCTTCCTCCTGTCAAATTGAGGATAGCCGCATATTTAGGTAGATATTAATTTTATCTCTGAACTAAAGTCCTTTTTACATCAGCGGTTGTCACAAAGTGCTTTTACAAAACACCCAGCCTGAAACGCCAAGTAGCAAGCTACAACAGTGTTGAAGCACAAAGGCATAAATTATGTGAAAAAGTAAGCACCCACCAGCAAAGCGCAAAGCGATACTTATTAATGAAAAACACCTGAACATTTATATAAGGGGTGCAAACAGAATGTTTTGCACCTTGTTTACTATAAAATTATTATAATCAGATGAATTATATACACTAAGCAAATAAGTTTCACTTATTTGGTTAAGTGAAACTTATTTGTGTATATGTATATATATGTACAGTACTGTGAAAAAGCCCACCTGAGATTATTATTTAGAACATTCATCTTGGCACAGTTTATTTATTATTCTGGCAGAGTCATCTGGCACCCAAGTACATGCTTCGACTGTGAGAAGTATTACAAGAAAGTCCATCTTAAAATTATGCCAATAATGTTATCTTTCAGCGTGATAATGACCCCAAATACTCTGCAAAGACAATTAAAAGCTACTAGATAGATTGGCCACCTCAGAGCACCGACCTCAATGTAAATAAAACTACATGGGATCACATGGAGTGGGAAAGGAGCACAAAGCAGCCAGAAAAATTCAAAAGAACAGTTGGGACAAATCCCCTTGGAAGCTGGGAGGAATTGATATGACTGTCTACCAAAAGAGCTTCAGTTTCACATTGTAAGGGAAAGACAAGTAATGAAATTGTGTGATATGATTAGTTTTTGCCCATTGTTCCTAAATAGACCGACCAATGAGACCGTGGCATGCAAATAAACCCCCCAAATGCTTTAATACAGGCTTTATACTTTATCTTTCTATTACATATAATAATGCATTGATATGGCTTGAAAGCTTGCTAAAATGATTAATGAAATGTACCAAGAGAAAGACAAACAGGCTGTTTGATAATGTCTGTCTTGATAATGCATGTCCAATTACTAATGACATCTGGAATGTGACAGTTTCAATGGAAATATGCAACTGTAAAAGACACATTTCAAACCTAAACAGTTGAAATGCATCTCTCAAAAGGTACAGTTGTTAGATGTTGTTGCACACCAAAAAATCCCTCCCACATTTTGTGAATACATTTCAGGAACCAGCTTCGGTCTTCAGAGCTGGAAGCTAATTGGGAATTTCCTGTCTAGCATGGAGGGAACATACAGTAGGGGCAGGATAAATGGTACCTCTAAGAGTAAGACTGTTATAGAGCAGCGTTTTGCAGAAAAACAGGATTATTTGTCTTCCTCAAATGAAACCATCAACACGGTTAATAAAGACACAAGTTCAAGGTTGTTTGAGGAACATTTCAAACACTTTACATGTAGATTTCATACAACCCCATTTCCAAAAAAGTTAAGATGCTTCGTAAAATGTAAATAAAAACAAAAGGCAATGGTGTGAAAATCATTTTGAACTATTATAGAAAATAGTACAAAGAAAACAAATCTTGAATCTGAGACATTTTATTGTTTCTTGAAAAATATATGCCCACTTTGAATTTAATGCCAGCAGCACGTTTCAAAAAAGTTGGGACAGAGGCAACAAAAGACTGGAAAATGTGTGTAGTGCTAAAAATGAAACCTGGTGGAATATCACACAACTTACTAGGTCAATTGGCAACAGGTCAGTAACATGACTGGGTATTAAAAGATCATTCCAGAGAGGATGGGTCGGTCAGAATTGAGGATGGGGAGGGGCTCACCGCTCTGTGAAAGACTGCACAGGAAAATAGCGCAACAATTTAACAGTAACGTTTCTCAGCGTAAAATTGCTAAGAGTTTGGGGATGTCATCATCAACAGTACATCATATCATTAAAAGATTCGGAGAATCCGGAGAAATGTCTGTATGCAAGGGACAAGGCCAAAAATCTATATCGGATGGCCATGATCTTTGGGCCCTCAGGTGGCACTGCATTAAAAACAGACAGGATTCTGTAGTGGAAATCACTGCATGGGCTCAAGAACACTTCTGAAAACCTTTGTCTGTGAACACAGTATGTTGCAGCATCCACAAATGCAAATTAAAACTATACTATGCAAAGCAGGAACCATACATAAATAACATCCCGAAAGGCCATCTCCGGGCCTGAGCACATTTTAGATGGACTGAGGCGTGTGATTTGGGCTTCAGTGCAACCAACATAGCTTTACGTAGCGTTTATTTTCTCCAGGAGCAAGTGTCAACAAAAGATGCAAAGATGGCAGCACCAGCTCTCCTTGCTAAAGTTCATGATACACCTACCAAAGACACGCACCCAGCTCCCATTAAGCCTCGATCACACCTACAACATAAATGCCCTGTGATACAGTGGAAGTGGAAAACTGTCCTGTGGTCTGACAAATGAAAATTTGAAATAATTTTTGGGAATCATGGACGCCGCGTCCTCAGGAGAAAAGAAGAAAGCATCCGTGATGGTACAGTATGGGGGTGCATTAGTGCAACAGATGTTGGAGCAAAAACAGATGTTGCTATCTAGACTTTTTTTTTCAGGGAAGGCCTTGCTTATTTCAGCAAGACAATACCAAACCACATTCTGCCCAGTATCACAACAGCATGTCTCCATTGTAAAAGAGTCCAGGTGCTAAACTGGCCTGTCTGCAGTCCAGACCTGTCACCCATTGAAAACATTGGGTGCATTATGAAATGAAAAATACGACAAAGGAGACCCTGAACTGTTGAGCAGCTAAAATCCTATATCAAGCAAGAATGGGAATACATTTCACTTTCAAAACTACAGCATTTGGTCTCCACAGATCCAAAACGCTTACGATTGGAGTATTGTTAAAAGAGGTGATGCAACACAGTGGTGAACATGCCCGTGACCCAACTTTTTTGAAACTTGTTGCTTGTATCAAATTCAAAATGGGCATGTATTTTTCCAAAAACAATAACATTGCTCAGTTTCAACATTTGATATGCTGTCCTTGTACTATTTTCAATTAAATATAGGATAAATGCACATCATTGCATTCTGTTTTTATTTGCATTTTATGCAGCATCCCAACTTTTTTGGAAACAAGGTTGCACTTATTTATGTTATATTTAAAGCCACAAACCAGTAAGTTATTCGGACTGTCCTTAACCAGAGATTTTCGTTGAGGTTCCTCCCACAGGTTGCTACGACATCTTCACAAATTGGGGTGAAAACTTTTTGGTGCCCATGGATGGGATGAATAACCACAGCACATTTTCTTACCTTTTGAGAGATGTGTCTCAGCTGTTAAAGCTTGACTTTTGTTTACTTGCCATTTCAGTGAAACTGTCCGATTCCAGACAAGATGTACACTTGGAAACATACGGACATTAACCTATCAAGTGGCCTATTCGTCTTTCTGTTATCAGTATAATATGGCAAAACGTGTTTATAGTCTCTTCAGGAAAGGTGTGTATAAAGAATAGGATAGCAAGCAGAGAGAATAGCACTTTGTTATATAGAGAATAAAACAAGAAGCACTGGGCTCATGTGCTGCTTCACTTATAGTAGATCATTGCCTTACAATAAACCTAACAGAATAACTATAAATCTAAATCTCATTAACAAATGTAATATTCACCTGGGAAAAATTTATCTCACACTTGCTAGCTATATCATTACATTTTCTTAATTGCTTCCATTAATTCTCAATACAAATATAAAGTATATTCTCTGGTAATATGGACAGCCTGTACTGAAGCATTTGCTGAGGTCACAGAACAAGTGTTGAATTTAGCAACAGTGGATGTTGGAAAACAGACCCTGTGTGCCTAGGGCAAAACAAGCATAAAAAAACCAAATATGCCTGTGACTTTATTGGTCAAAGCCATTCATCTTTAGTCTACCGGTGAGACGGGTTGTAAAATGCCGATTATTGATATACAGTGCTCTTATTTTGGAAATGAAATCAAACTTATATATCATACTTGAAGGTATTTGTGTGCTGAAATGACAGAACATTTTATACACAGCCCACCTATGTCAGGGTATTAGAAGTTTTGGGACATAATAATGATGGCCAAATTTAGGACTTGGGGGTAGTATTTGTGTGCATGTCCTTTGTGAGCAATAACTGCCTGAACTCTGCAATGGAGAAACTAAAATGTCCCCTCAAACATTACCTTTTAGTATTTATTTGTTTTCAAATCCAAACTGTTGGAGTACAGAGCCAATGACGAGAAAAGTCTTCACTGTCCCAGTACTAACAGAGGGCACTGTGTAACAGATTTTTTTTTCTTTTAAACAGACATTACAACATGTGCTTTTTTTTCAAATTGTTTTTCTTGAACACGCAAGTAAAAAAAGAAATAGCGCTGAAACAATTTGCAGCACCCTCTGCTAGACCCCTGGGCATTGATGCCGCAACCAGGATTCAAACTGGCAGCAGTGGATCATTTGAACTACGAGGCGATTGCTTATGCCACAGGGCAACGCGGGGGCCCTTGGTGTGCAGAGATCTTAAATGGGAGACCTTCTGACCAAGAGTGATTTGCATCCATACAGGCACAAGTATGCATTCATTCCGACTGATTCTTTATCCAGAGAAGGTACCAAAAAAATTCACCATGGCAAGTACAGCTGGCATGTTAGATTGGGGTTCAGTTACAAAAGAGAAAATGTAATCTGCATATCGGCCCATTTTATATACTGTCTTAAATATTCTGACGATGTATTGCTACCTTATAGCTTGAGCTAAATGTTTAATTACCTGAGAGGAAAGCAGCGGAAAATGCATGCTGCCTTGTCACCTCCCTCTTTGGATGTTAAATTGGGCTGGCAGTGATTTGTAAGTATTGCGGGAGGCGCCTATATAAGTTGGGTCCATTTTATTAATTATTTTCAAAAGGTACAATTCCGTAGGATGCACACACAGCTCCGGAAAAAATTAGGAGACCATTACACCTTTTTCTTTCCTTTCCAAAAAAGTCGAAAAGGAAGGTTTTGAGTGAGGAACAGAAGGGTTAAAATTAAAAGACTTAAAGGTATGACAGCAAGGTTCACATTAGGTGACCTCAGAGGGTCCATTACACAGAATCAAGAAACAAGTCGCCGTTGGGGATGAAGCCAGTCTGATCCCATTTGACTGCATTGCCCGTCAAAATAACAAGCCTGCTATAAAAACACTTTGCTAATATAACATTTTTATTTTGACTTGAGGTTTGCAACAGTTTCGTCTCTCAGAGTGGAAGGCTACCTGTCACGACCTACCCCCCACTGTCTCCTCTTCTCTCTCCCCATCCTCCGAGGGTGCATTTAAGCAGGTTGTACAGGCACATCAATCTTCTTTTAATCCCCAATTACTCCATCTCTCTGTTTCTGGGGCTCTGTGTAAATAGAGGGGGTGATAGAGAAAGAGTGAGAGAGAGAGAGGTGTGTGTTGATGGATCTTATTAAAAGGTGTTGCATTGATAATCGTGGAAGAGAGGCAGAGGAAGAGAAGCATGTGGCAAGAGGATGAGAGAGAGAAAGAGAGAGGGATGGAGAAACAAATAGAGAGATGGGGTAGAGAGAGAAGAAAGGGGAATAAGAGAGATGTCTCCATACACCCACAAGGTGCCCTTGAGAGGGAAAGAGAGAAGGAGGAGTGTTGCACACACACACACACGTCTAATCCAACTATCTATATAGGGACATCAATTGATTCCTAACCCTAACCCCTAACCCCAAACAATCCCAGCCTCCAATTGGCTCATTTATCATAGCCTTAACTTCAATAACTTAACCTTTACACCAGAATTCATCCTAACCCTAACATCCAACCCTAAACATAACACCTAATGCCCGCACCTAAAATTAACCCCAATTCTAAACTAACCACAAACATTTTCCATGTGTGGACCACATTGTCAGCTTTGATGGGATTTCTGTGCCACGTATGGTGAAATTGGCATAAAACACACGCAGATATTCAACAGTTTTAACGTTTAAAAGTTATTAGTCCAATGCATATTGAAGACGTTTTTCCGAATAGTAAAAAACATTGTTTTTCAACTCAGTTAGGTAACTGGGTCCAGAGGTTCAAGTCCTTGTTTTGTCATGCTCACAATACCCAAAGGCTTTGCATGTGGCGATGTGGTTTGGCCCAGAGATGCCCGGGGTTGCTTTGCCTCTAGAAACTCCTTGTGGTAGGTTGGGAGCCTGCAAGCTCCGTCTAAAGTTTTGCCTGTTAAATGCATTTTGGCTCCATTCACTTCACTAAAATGGTAGGGAAATCTAAAATTAAATGAAATGGAAAAATAAGCCAGTGTTCACCATTTACTTTGTACAGCAGAAGAGAAATTATAGAAAGAGGAAGAATGTTGAACCATCACAAATTCAGCCATGTCTCTGGTTCTTCTGACCAACCAAAGAGTTTTATCCTTCTTTCTATCTTGGAGCTGAGTGATTCTCCATGTTTACAAAGGATAAATGTCCTCTCCTACCCTCCGTTTTTCTTCAAACCCACTTGGAAGGAGCAAAACTCAGTTTATAATTCATACATCATTGGCTTGTCTTCTACTTGGTTTATTCGGGTACAGTTACTGTACAAGGCATTTGTCTTCTGCGCTACCTCTTCATCTAGACTATTCAACTGGTACAGACTCTGAAAATTGTTCAATAGTATATTTATTTATTTAAAAAAAACGGATATTACATTAAAGCAAACACGCAAAAAGATAATACAATAAAAACGAATAAAAACCTTTTTTGTTTAAAAAAAAGTCATGATTCTATTTGGCCATCCTTAGAATGCAGAACTGATGCAATTCAATTTGCTAGACCGTTGTTTAATATTTTATTTATGTATTCCTGTGGTAGTCATGGTAGTTATGATAAAGCTTCTTGCGCGATTTACCATAACTCCTCTTTTGACTTTGACTTTATGTTTTTTTTCCCGTTAATTATGTTGAGATCGGTGCACTCACATCACTGGATTTCCATCTGTCCCTCAAGGAAGTGACCTTAAGTACTGTTCATAAAATGCAGACAACTTTGTTGGTCTTTCTCTGCAGATTTCTGTCTACTACTTGAATTTCATCATGAAATTTTGTGTAGCCATCTCTCAAGTTATCCATTACTTTTTGTACAATGCAAGAAATGTTGTTACATTTATTATTATTTCTGTGCTAATAAACACCATGCACCAGGTATGTCTAAAATGTTGCAACGTGGTTTCAGGACACTACGCAGACTATTTTATGAAAATCCATGGCACCTGATTTCATACGATATGTGACGTTACGTTAGGTTACATTACAATGCGGCACCAAAACGTATGATACAGTATCTCACAGAAGTGAGTACACCCCTCACATTTTTGTAAATATTTGAGTAAATATTTACTCAAATATTTGAGTATCTTTTCATGTGACAACACTGAAGAAATGACACTTTGCTACAATGTAGTGAGTGTACAGCTTGTATATCAGTGTAAATTGGCTGTCCCATCAAAATAACTCAACACACATCCATTAATGTCTAAACCGCTGGCAACAAAAGTGAGTACACCCCTAAGTGAAAATGTCCAAATTGGGCCCAATTAGCCATTTTCCCTCCCCGGTGTCATGTGACTCGTAAGTGTTACACAAGGTCTCAGGTGTGAACGGGGAGCAGGTGTGTTAAATTTGGTGTTATCGCTCTCACACTCCCTCATACTGGTCAATGGAAGTTCAACATGGCACCTCATGGCAAAGAACTCTCTGAGGATCTGAAAAAAAGAATTGTTGCTCTAAATAAATATGGCCTAGTCTATAAGAAGATTGCCAAGACCCTGAAACTGAGCTGCAGCACGGTGGCAAAGACCATACAACGGTTTAACAGGACAGGTTCCACTCAGAACAGGCCTCGCCATGTTCGACCAAAGACGTTGAGTGCACATGCTCAGCGTCATATCCAGAGGTTGTCTTTGGGAAATAGACGTATGAGTGCTGCCAGCATTGCTGCAGAAGTTGAAGGGGTGGGGGGTCAGCCTGTCAGTACTCAGACCATACGCCGCACACTGCATCAAATTGGTTTGCATGGCTGTTGTCCCAGAGGGAAGCCTCTTCTAAAGAAGTTGCACAAGAAAGCCCACAAACAGTTTGCTGAAGACAAGCAGATTAAGGACATGGATTACTAGAACCATGTCCTGTGGTCTGATGAGACCAAGATAAACTTATTTAGTTCAGATGGTGTCAAGCATGTGTGGCGGCAGCCTGGTGAAGAGTACAAAGATAAGTGTGTCTTGCCTACAGTCAAGCATGTTAGTGGGAGTGTCATGGTCTGGGGCTGCATGAGTGATGCCGGCACTGGGGAGCTACAGTTCATTGAGGGAAGCATGAATGCCAACATGTACTGTGACATACTGAAGCAGAGCATGATCCCCTCCCTTCAGAGACTGGGCCGCAGGGCAGTATTCCAACATGATAACGACCCCAAACACACCTCGAAGGCGACCACTACCTTTCTAAAGAAGCTGAGGGTAAAGGTGATGGACTGGCCAAGCATGTCTCCAGACCTAAACCCTATTGAGCATCTGTGGGGCATCCTCAAACGGAAGCGCAAGGTCTCTAACATCCACCAGCTCTGTGATGTTGTCATGGAGGAGTGGAAGAGGACTCCAGTGGCAACCTGTGAAGCTCTGGTGAACTCCATGCCCAAGAGGGTTAAGGCAATGCTGGAAAATAATGGTGGCCACACAAAATATTGACACTTTGGGTCCAATTTGGACATTTTCACTTAGGGATGTACTCATTTTTGTTGCCAGCGGTTTAGACATTAATGGCTGTGTGATGAGTTATTTTGAAGGGACAGCAAATTTACACTGTTATACAAGCTGTACGCTCACTACTTTACATTGTAGCAAAGTGTCATTTTTTCAGTGTTGTCAGATGAAAAGATCTAATCAAATATTTACAAAAATGTGAGGGGTGTACTCACTTCTGTGAGATACTGTACATTACGAAATGCCTAAAACGTAAAATATTGTAGCGACCTTGGAATGGCCACTACTCGCCCCTCCAAATGGGACATCCCTATTTGGAGCAGTGGGTAGTGTGCCCACCTGGGGGGCCGAAGGTTGCGGGTTTGGGACACTGCCCGCCAGACACTACAATATCTTACAAACGCTATTACAACGTATAAAATGTTACAAGAGCTATTAAAATGTAAATTAACATACGAACGCCAGGCGAACCTATGATATTTACGAACGCTATGAAAACGTATAAATAATTATCAATTTGAACAAAATGTTTGACCTGTGTTTCAAACCGGCAACATTTAGATCATAAGGCAGTCACCCTACCCAGTGCCCCACACTGTATATGTAGATTGAGGATGAGTAACAGCAACAGCAAGGTCGCTAGAATATGTAATGAATGCATTTTTACATTGAAGTTAGGTTAATGTTAGGCATCACAGCACTGGGGTTAAGGTTAGGTTTAAGGTTTGGGCTACGGTTAGGAAACAAAAAAGGTTAGGTTAAGGTTTGGTTAGAGTTAGGTCTCACAGCTCTGGTGTTCAGGTTAGGGTTTGTGTTTAGGTTAGGCATCACAGCACTGGGGTTGAGGTGAGGGTTAAGATTTTGGTTAGCACTTCAAACATATTTATCTTGTGTCACCTCCACTCGCCTTTATCAGCCACAGGGTCCTGTCTGGGGCAGGGCGTAGTGTACCTGTCTGGGAAACGGAAGGTCTCCAGTTCAAAACACAGTTCACTGTTTTTTTTTTTCTCGCTTCAGACTCTAACGTTATTTTACTTAACGTAATATATCTTACGAAATCGCCTGGCTAAAATTTACGTAAAATAGTCTGCGTAATCATTCTGAGACCAGTTTGCAACGAATGGATCTAAATGGCACCTTGCAATGTTGCACATTTCTGAAAGAACTAGGAAGTGTCCTGTTATGTTCTTCCTAACTTCTCTTCAAAGTGTGCAAAAAGCCATGCAGACTTACGTCTGTAACAACACATCGCTTTTCCTCAAGGCAGTTGCTTTGGGCTGTTTCTCTTCTCTATTTTTACAAAATTGGCCACTTGTCCTACAGGATGCTAAAATTACTATTTTGGATGATTTGTGGATGATTCCACACTATACATTAACACTCACAGACACTGATTCAACTAAGCCTCTGAATGAGGAGTTACACTCAGTGTCAGAATGGGTAATTAACAATAAACAGGCCTTAAATACATCTAAAACTCATGGCAAGAACTTCTGTTTTATATATCCAAACATTGTTTCATCTATATACAATAAAAAGTAGAGAAAGTGTTCCCATTAATTATTCTAAACCTGACTGTTGAGTCAGTAAAAAGAATAATGAATTGTTTTTTTAAATGCTACATCACATCTTGTATAGAAGCCATAAAGGACAAGAACAGTTATTTAAGAAGCCCAAGACAGTTCATTGAGGAGGGAGGAGTTGTCTTCAGCAGAGGATTTGGGGACTTCAAGAAGAGACATTTTTTATCTATTATTTTCTATGGTTAGTATGGTTTCTGATGATGTAAGATCTGAGGAAGTTGTCTGTCTGCATTATAGTAGTCTGTCCTTGCTTCTAATGCTGCAACCTGAAAATCATCAATCCATGATTTTTTTTCTTAAATCCCCAAGGAACAAACAACAAAATGATGATGAATCACAATACACTGTAGCTAGGAAAAACTCTTTAAAAAGGTCAAGTCTTTCATCAATAAATTTAAACCTTTTGATGACCATCGGGTCAAAAAATACAGGTGGGTACAAGGTGGACTGTGGCCAGCAGAATCTAAGCCTCCAACACAACAAGCTGGACATCAGAGTGTGACAACCAGGTGGTCTATGGGCCGCGACAGTAGGAATCATCAGGCAGATTCAAGATCAGCAACAAGACCGGGTGGACTTTACACAGGGACAGCTAGTAGTCATCAGGCCAGGTATTCCTGATGCGTGGTCATAGGGAACAGGACACCCGAGAAATTAAAGGGAGCACATCTAACAACCCACAAGATACCAGATAAAATAGGATAAATTACACCAGACGGACAAGCTGACACATAGACTATGGCAGCGTAGATACTGGTGACTGTAGCCCCGCACAGGGGCGACCAGCAAGAAATTACCTCACACAATTTGTCAAGCATGGCCCCAGACGACCAAAGGAACTTCAAAAGACAAGCAACCCTGAAACAAGGCTGAGTGTAGCTCACAGTTCCCTCCCACCATGCAAGCCCCAGAGGGTGCAAAGCCTGACAGAAAGATCTTGTTATTTACTCAACCGCCTCACGGTGAGTATGGTGAAAAGTCAGACATGACACAATGCACCCTCTTAGCGGCAGTATGGTGGAAAAATAGGAAGTCAGTGACTCAGCACACATAATAGCATTGGCGAGAGGGAATCCCAGTGGAGATAAGACAGCCCGCCAGGCTAAAACAGCAAAGTTGGTTCATCAAGTTCCTTGCTGTTCACTTTTATGACCCTGGGCCAGACTACAATTGCATGCAGGCTCAGCTGATGAGATAAGTCTTCAATAGATACTTAAAGACAAATATACAACGGCAGACCATACTACAAACGTGGATGACTGTAGGAAACCCTGTCTCCAGCTGCTTGTTTTGAAATTGTAAGAACACTAAGGTGGTCAGTATCTTGTCACGATAGCTAACTTGGATGACTATAGGAAAACCCAGCCTCCAGCTATTTGTTTGGAAATTGCAGGAACAGTAAGGCCTGTGTCTTCTGACCCTAGCAACATGAAGGTATGTAGGGCAGGACCAGTTCTAAGAGATAAGTAGTGCATGTCCATGAGAAGCTTTGTATGTTAACAGTAAATCCTTAATATCAGCCTTAACAGGAAGACAGCTTTTTGCAGCTAGTTAAAGTGTTAGTGTCTTACCTGGGTAGTTGAATAGATAGTTTTGGGATGTTACAGAGATGGAAAAAAGCTCTTGAACTATGTTTTATATGTTTATCAGAAGAAAGATCAGGGTCTAGAGTAACACCAAGGTCACTCGTTTTTATTTTCTATGTCTGTACAACCATCCAGATTCATTGACAAACCCTACAGCCACTAGAAGGAATCTGAGAGCATAAGGAAAAATATTTTCTAATTTGATGAGTCCAAAATCAAACTGATTTGTCTGGCAAAAACAATATACCGCTAATCACCTGGCTAATACCATCCCAACAGTGAAGCGTGGTGGTGGGAGCATCATGCTATCGGGATACTTCTTCAGCGGCAGCAACTGGGAGACTGATCAGGATTGAGGAAGGGAAGAATGGAGCAAAAATCAGAAAGTCCCTTGAGCAAAATACAATATGTTCCTTGAGCTCACAGCGAAGACAGTGCTTAGGACTAGTGGTTTTGGGAAAAGTCTGTATGTACTGTTCGTGAGTGGCCCAGCTAAAGCCTGGACCTGAACCCCATCCATGGGGAGACCTGAATATTGTAGTTTACTGATGCGTCTTATTAAATTGAACTTGATCTACAAGGAAGAATGGGTGGTATTGTGTTTAGATTCATGGCAATTCTCTTTACCAATTTAGTCTAGAACAAAACTAAATGTGGAGAATGGGATCAGATTACTTTCCAAATGCACTTTAGGTGATTTTCGGGTTTTCACCATGTTTCATTAAAATGTACAGCAATGTGTTAGAGAAAATGCGGGTTTATAAGGAAAACTTTGTGGAACACCAAAACGTACCTAACAATTGTTCCTAGGACAAACCACTCAAAGATACAAATCAGTATTTTTCCCATAGTTAGGATCTAATAGGTTGGGTTTTTATTTTTGCAACAAATCATAATTTTCTTTTGAAGCACCAATAAAGGTTAAACATTTTTTGTTAAATAACAAGAATTTATCAGCGATATTCAGTATAGTCGGTCAATAGTTATTTATTTGTATTATTTATCTGGATCAAGTTTTAAACATTTTTTATAATTTCCATTTCTAGTTTGGCAAGCTAAAATTGGAAGTAATAGGGAAACATTTATTATGTGTAACATAGGAGGACCAAGCAACACACTGGAGGCCCTCTTCCGTATCATCGCTGGGCCAATGCTCCAGTGAGAAGCACCTGGCCCTGAATTGTAAAATGGGCCCCTCGAATCCTGGGCCCTTCCACTGAACCTGTGTCTTTTCCCTGTGTCTCCCCCTGTCACACTGATTAGTCACTGACACATGCCATGCATAAAAGGTGGAAAATTATAAAGAAATAAAACACATCAGAATGTGATGCTGGTCAACTGAGATATACCAAACATAAAAGGTTATAAATCTATAAGTCCTATGGGTAAAAACAAATGCTGAAATGATAAAGAAATAGAACACAATCTGTTACTGGTCCATTTTTATTTATAAGCATGGCAACGTTACAAATGTTATCCCCCATGAATGACGCACCCCCTATCAGTGACGTGAGGTC
Organism: Esox masquinongy; assembly: GCA_016801175.1. Taxonomy (NCBI): domain Eukaryota; kingdom Metazoa; phylum Chordata; class Actinopteri; order Esociformes; family Esocidae; genus Esox; species Esox masquinongy. The sequence goes on along the minus strand of JACXGI010013938.1, from coordinate 3,850 downwards.
AAACGGGGTATGGTTGATGACCTTTGAAGTTTGTATTATTAATTTCTTGCTGTGGCACCACCATCAGGCTAATCAGCTCAATATATATTCACACACATTTGGTGAAAATTGGGCCATGAATTATTAACAACAATGAATTTAAAACGTGTTTCATAAGATTATAATCATGTTCAAGGATCATTTTTTAATACCAGTTTTAGGAAGTGTAATCTCATTAAGTGAATGTCTTCCCCTGTAAATAAACATTTTCCAATCTGTCCTGTTTTTATGTGGCCTGAACCTTGGCTAGAGCAGTCCTGGGCAATGTTCCCAATAGTTATGTGGGTTTGTCTAATTAGAATTGCCTGAAAAAAAACTAACCAAACTAACCAAACTAGCCTGCTTCCATTAACTTTTATGGGCAAGTTCAGTCAGTAATGCATTGAAACCATTCCATTTAACAACAATGCCCATAACCACAAACTGTGACATTGCATAATGTTACCATGATAGCAACAACAATGGCTCCCAAACTTGACTCAAGCCTCAAGATGAAGTTCATCTTACTCAGAAAATCTGTTCAAAATCTTTTCACCTTACCCAATCAGACTATACTGTAGTTCAATAGCCCTGCTATACAGCAACAACCTCCTTTAATGCTTCTGCAGAGACAAGGGGGAGTGTTTCTTGCTGTTTTCATTGAGAAGTAAGCAGAACTGTTCTGCTCTTTTGTCTGTGTATGATACTACATTTTGTTAGCGACACTGTGATGGGTAGATTAAATGCATGATTTATTGTTAACAGTATATACTGTAAGCTATGTTAATTGTTTTCTATACATGTGAATATTTGTTTAGTTAGTTCATGTGTTGCGTAAAATGTCAAGAAGTGCTTGAAAAGGGTTAAAAGATATTTTAAAGATTCAGAACATGTTAACCAGTACTGTGGTTTTCTGAAAATAATTACTTTGTTAGATCGTCAGTCTACTTGTACTGTCTAATCTAACGAGATTGATTACTTACACCTGCGAGTCCGTGTTAGGGGAGCTCTCACGGTTTTCCTCATTCACGATAAAGTCACGGTTGAGGAAACGCCACGCTGAGCGTTTGATTTTATAATATCTCCCCGCGTCCGGGGGTATCACAACATCACACAGTTGAATAACACAGACACAGCCCAAATATAACCTGTCACTGTGTGGTATGTGACCTCACACAGGGCACACAACCATCCACAGCACCCCCCAAACCACCCCACCCCCCAACCCCACCCCCCGTGTCCACCGCCTGTCCTCGGCTCCTTTGTGAACCCTCTCTACATCCCCCTGCAGCTTGGGCTTAATCAGGGGTGTGGACGGAGGCCCTGGGGAAGGGAGCTGGGCCCGCCGGTCCAGCCTGCATGGCAGTGTCACTGCACAGGGCTACGGCTCATTAGGTGCAATGAGGAGACGGCCACTCCGACAAGGAGGGGATGGGGCTGGCTGCAGGGAGGAGAGGAGGGAACAGGCCGTCTGTCTGCAGGCCACTTTAATTGGATCATCTATGCATCCCTGGACCTGTGTAGGTGTGTGTGTGTGTTTGTGTGTGTGTGTGTGTGTGTGTTGCATATAAAAGGAGCACGCCTGTGGTTGTGATGGGATATATGGCAGGGCAGGTGTTTCTGGTAGGGAACAGGTGGTTGGACTGCTGAGGTGTCAGTGAATCTCTGGACCCCTCCTGGGGAAAAATGGATTATGGGATGCTGTGTGATCATGTGAGAGGATGAATGGATATAAGTTAGGGGCCACTTGACCTCACTGCCTATTCTGTGTGCCTAACATCTCTGATAGGACTGACTACAGTGTGTAAGGAAGTTGAGCTAGGGTGATATAGGACAGAGGTGTGTGTGGCGGTGGTGGGGAGGTGTTACGCACAGCCGAGTGGATGGCAGCAAGGTTGGGATGAACCGGGCTTTATTGGATCAGGGCAGCCGTACTGTGGCAGAACAGGCGTTGAGGAAGGCTGGCTGTGGAACAGCTTTCACTCTACCCCCGGTCGGCTGGCACACACATCACACAATGCTTGAAAAACCCTTGAAAAGGGCCAGGGAGAATCCCTGTGTCTAGGCCTGTGTTCACTTCTTAACTTACTTTAATTAGATTTTTGGGCCCACAAGTAAGCATTTTACTGTAAGGCGACACCTGTCGTTAACAAAGCATATGACGAATAAAATGTGATTGGATGTGAAAGTGGGGAAATATTCCCAAACACTCCCTCAGCTGGCCTGTCAGTATTACAAAACTATACACAGTATTCTGTAAAATCCAAATGCTCACTGATAATCATAACAAATAGATTCCATCAATTTCCTTGTTTGTGGATTCTGGACTAGTTCATGTTGTCTGCGCTCTCATCATGCAAAACCCGGCGTGGGTTCGTATTCAAAACCACCAGGGGATGTAAGTCAGTTATTTCTCATTTTGATTTTCCTTATCAAATTACCAGTCTTAGATTTACAAGAGACGTGTCTTTTTGAACCTGACTACACTAAGCAATTTCCCTGCTTTTAAGAATGGCTGGCTGGTACTTACTCATTGATGAAATTTGATGAAATTTCATCAATGATGAAATCCATCAATTTCACTTAGCTAATGAAATGCTACACCTCCGCTTCAAATGGCACCCCAAATCTCAAAATCCCAAAGTATCCCTTTATGATGTATGTGTTATTGTTACAATTGAATGTTGTCCTTAAGTAATTGCTATATGAACACGGTCAGCAGATAAACAAACACACCTAAAAGTAATCAAAAGGTAAACAATCGGTCACTTTAAAAATATTATAACATAGCTTAACTCAGAGCTGCATATACTAAAACAGCTCTGCTTTGACATATTGAGGGCACTACACATTACAACCTTGTAAACCCATCCCATAAAGGATATATACACAATCTGCAACATTTCCTCAGCTATAAAACCGAGAGTGATGGGCAACAATCAAAACCAAATAACCTTCCTGTAAAATAATCAAGGGAATCTTTGAAAACTGTATTGGATGTACGGCTTGGATATTGCGGAATCACTAAGTGAGTGTACCATATGTTCACACAGGTCAACCCAGGATAGGGTGTTCAATTCACACAATCTGTGACCAATCAGGCAGGTTGTTTTGCTTTCCTCTTTCCGATCACGCAACACCATTGCCTACATTTAGCATCCGGGTTACGATCCAATTACGAAAAAACAACTCACTGCTAAACTAAGTAATCTGTATAACAACTTTTGAAGAACAGTAACATCAGGACTCAATATAATGAACCTTACTCTCATCTCAAAATGACCTTCTTTTTCCCTGCCCTTTCTTCTGATCATATTAAGTGCCAGCTTTAGTTTAGTGTTACTGCAGTTTTAATGGGGCTTTGTAAAGGGGTTACATATTCCAAAGATGTCATCTTCCCCCTCTCATACCAAAGCATTAGGGAACCCTTCATTTCTAAATAATAGAGTATCATGTCCCCAAATAAAAATTCCATGACGGGAGCATATCCATTCTATTTGGAAAACTAGGACACAAATAGCTGCTTTTGTTGAGTCTTTTTCCACCGTACTTCTCCCATCCCATCTACCATTTCCCATCTACCATCTCCCATCTACAATCCACCATCTCCCATCTATAATCTACCATCTCCCATCTACCATCTCCCATCCACCATCTCCCATCTACAATCTCCCATCTCCCATCTCCCATCTACCATCTCCCATCTCCCATCTCCCATCTCCCATCTACCATCTCCCATCTACCATCTCCCATCTACAATCTCCCATCTACAATCTCCCATCTACAATCTCCCATTTCCCATCTCCCATCTCCCATCTCCCATCTCCCATCT
>JACXGI010013937.1:0-19890 GCA_016801175.1 Esox masquinongy | reverse complement strand
GTGGACGTGCGTCTCGCAGCATTACTGATCACCAGCGCCTGGGGGGGTGAGGGGGTCAGGGATTAAAATAAAAAAAAAAAAAAAAAAGACATTGGACACAATCACAGCTTAAATGTCAGAAAGGGACCGGATGGGGATCAGCAACACGTTAACAACAGTCAGACATCTGTTACGGATTCTACGCCACGGCGGAACATTCAACTGCCAGCATTAGCTTAATCAAAAGCCTAATTTGGAAATGCAGTTTAAGCAGTTGTCCAGTAGGGGGAACCACACTAGCGTGAGGCTGACAAACACAGCCGGATGATGAAACCCACCTTCCTGTAGACGGCTCCGACTATAGCGGTTCGAAGCCTCATGCCCGTGATGAAACACACGTGGAAATACTTCTGCAGGATTAGCGTCTGGAAACAGTTGCAGACAAACAACAGGGCCGTGTAGAAGTAGCCCTGCCACGAGGGAGCGCTCGAGTCATTCACAAACTGGATTAGCAACCTGCGTCAGAGAGAGGTCAGGGGTTAAAGGTCAGTCTCCGACACCAGATACTGCGACAGAACGGCAACCCTTTGGGAGGATGCCTGTTAAGGCAAAAGTGCACGCGGACACAACAAAACAGGGGTCCAAAAAAATTCCACACAGCCTTGAATCACAGGGAGAGAGTGAACAGGGACAGTCGGAGAGAGAGTTCAAAAAGGTTACAGGTTGTCAGGGCAACACAGTTACCATAACGTCAGCTCAGAAACAGGGTCCGGTAAATAAACCAAGAGCGAGTCCCGAACGACACCTTATTCTCTATTTAGTGTGCTACTTTAGACCGGGGCCCCCCATGTAGGGCTCCAATGTAGTGCACGAGAAAAGGGCTTTCAGGATGAGGGCTTGTTTCATGCAGCCCGGGTGAAAGGGCACGAGCACTAGCAGCCCTTAACAAAGGCCTCCCTTTAACACGTTCGTAGGTCCCACGGCCCAGCTGGGAACAGGACGCCATGTTGTACATGACCGCTGTTCTGGGACAACAGAACCAGTTCAACCTGACAGCTACGTGTCTGAACTAGGGGTCCCAGGGGTGTTCTGCTCACCGGTCTGACCCCCCCGCCGCCGCCAGCAGGAAAGCCCATTCCAGACGGGTCTTTACATTGTAACGGCCAGTCCACTGTTTAACGTGTTACGGCTCGTCTGGGGGTTCTCCCCCATTCCAGACGGGTCTTTACGTTGTAACGGCCAGTCCACTGTTTAACGTGTTACGGCTCGTCTGGGGGTTCTCCCCTATTCCAGACGGGTCTTTACGTTGTAACGGCCAGTCCACTGTTTAACGTGTTACGGCTCGTCTGGGGGTTCTTCCCCATTCCAGACGGGGCTTTGCGTTGTAACGGCCCGTCTGCTGTTTAACGCCATTGAAATGCACTAAGGATCACGGAAACAAGGATGTGGGTTCAAAAGTATGACGGCGTCAAAAAGGAAATGTAAGACCTGTGGATGGTCCTCCAGAACATTGCAGTCGCCTCGGCCCAGGGAGCTTTTACGGTTTTGGCCTCACAAATGGTAGAGGAATAACAATTACTATAATTGTCATTAAAATTGTCAATAACACTATAATTATCAATAAAAACATTATCATTATCAATAACAATATTAGTAAGCATTAATTGTATTATTATATTAACATTATTACCATTATCATCATCCTCATCACGATGCCAGCTGTTTCATCCAGAGTAATGCATTGCATTGGGTGGCCCTAGCTGGATCGACTGATGTTAACACAGAACCTGCCAGCAGAAAGCTGTCCTTCAAAACTTATCCAGGCCCAGATATGATCTAATCCTCCAAATTATTGAGACTAGGTTGAGGCGCTGAGGTAATCTGACCCTAGACCTGTGGTTAAAAACAACGTTGAGCCTGAGCTTTAATAACAACCCTGTGATGGCTGAGAACTTGAGTGTCTCCACAGGAATGGGATCAAACTGTCTCCAACAACATGTAAACTGATAGGCCGAGGGAAGATGTGGGTGAGAAAAGACCCCCAGAGTGTGTCTGAGGAGGGAAGACGGGTGGGGAGTAGGGAAGAGGAGGAAGTGGCCAAAGGTGGCCCAGGGGACGGAATCAGGCAAACACTCTTCTACCTTTTACCACAACATGCATGTTAAAAACAGAAGAAACGGAAGAGAGTAGTCTGTTTCCTACCGGAGGATCTCGGGTCCAACAAACATGAGAATGTCCTGGATGATCTTGTAGAGCGATGAGATGAGGAAGTAGGGGCCGAAGGTCAGGCAGAGGGCCCAGAACAGAGAGGGCTCTGCACTCTTCTGAGGGATCTTCGTAATCAGGATCTCCGACTCCTCGATGGGCTGACCATCCTTCCTCTCTCCCCGAGGGGCTTTCTTAGGGGAATACAACATCTTCTCCTCAGGTCTGAGGGAAAAAATGGAAAACAGAGAGACAGGGAGGGAAAGAAGGATAGAGGAAGACAAGAAGAGAGAGTAAAATACAGGGAAGGAGGAAAGAAGGAGGGAGTTTTTCTTTTTGCTTTGCACACATTCGTGTACGCATGTGTGCAGAGGTGCAAAAGCATGTTCGTGTGTCCTGACCTTTTGACCTTCAGGCACTCATTGTTCCAGCGTCGTACGAGGTGAGGGACAACGCTCTGGGAGCGGTCCTCTGAGTTCAGACACCACAGATCCTTCTGCTCCAACGGGCGCTTATAACCTGTTATCATCAGGCTGAAGTTGGGAGGGGCAGGAAGAGGAGAAAGAGGAGAGAGATAAAAAAACAGAAGAGACAGTGAAAGACAGAGGGGAAAAGAGAGAGGAAAAGAGAGTAAGAGGTAGAGAAGCACAAACTGTAGAAACAAAACATTGGTTTCTGACTGGGTCCCAATTGGCTGATGCCCTCATATCCTTGTTGCCCATTGGCTCCCGTCTCACCCAGTGATCCACCAGAAGCTGATTCTAGACAGGAAGGAAGCTCCAATCTCAGGACAGGGATTCTGAAACAGCCAAAGACGAGAGACAGTTACAAGACACACCACTTATGCAGACAAACGACCATCTGATAATTTGTCCATTTGATGAGATTTTACTATCCGATTAGTATGTGTTATTATTCGAATAGTATTCGGTTAACCAAAATATACGTTTTTAAAAACTACCGATATGACATGAGCGCTACTACATAACGCGCAAAGGAGTGGTTGTAGTTCCCATGAACATAGGCTTAATGGCTGTTCGTGTGACAAAAGAGCAAGCGCGCATATGGCGGAAGCAGTGTGGTTGACACGCAAAACTCGGCTACAGAACTAGAAGACAATATTTATCAAGACAACATTGAGTTTATTGGATGATGAGTCTAAAAAACTGGTTAGCTTAGATAGCCAGCTATATGCTGTTTGCTTTTTGTTTACTACATTCTCAACCGCCTTTAGATACCACAGCCAAACTTCAATGATATATTTTTTAAATGTCATGGTATATTATCATATGTAAAAGTTCAAGACTGGAATTTGAATAGTATTTAGAAAAATAACATTCAGGTGTATATATTTCAACCAAAAAAATACATATAGGCTATGTACAAAAAAAATGTGAGGAAAAATTGGATACACACACAAGGACTCGAATAATAAATTAATTTTGGATATTCAAATATTCATGCCCAATCCTAATGACAACTAATCACCATAAAGAGGAGATATGACACTTACGGTTGTTTAATTAATTTCATATCGACCAGTCATTTCTTAAAGCATCCACAATGGCTGTTCATGAATAAAAAAGGGCCAGTGTATTATTTTAGGGAACATGTAGAAAAAGTGCTGGTATTTCTTAACATTCTGACAACACAATCACTATCATTTACTGCCAACGTGCTGGAGGCAAAACAACAATCCAAGAGTCAAACTTCATTCTGTAATGATATAGGACTGCATCATGTTGAGTTATTGATCTGTGAGGTGACTGCTGACACAGACAGTACGTGTGTTGTTACTGATAGGTGTGTGTGTGTGTCCTTCCGTTGTGGGCGGGCAACAACACAACACACTGATCGCTGGGAAGCCTGTGGTTACACAATAACCCAGACAGCATGTGTTCATACACACAGCTGGCATTCACTAAACACACACAAATACACAGCACGATAGTCACTGACACGCAGAACATTTATTTTTAGACCCAGCAAGCAGTATTTTCCAACACGCCCAGGCAGACACAGCCGCACGCACAGCCGCACGCACGCACGCACAGCCGCACGCACGCACGCTCGCACAGTGTAGTAATTCAGCTGAACAAAGTGTGTCAGACAACCGACAAGACAGAGACATGCGTGTGTGTGCGCATGTACTCACGGCATCTCGGGAGGCCTGTGAGAACAGTGGCGGCTGGTCGGAGATGGCCGACAGGACCAGGGACACCAGCAGGAGGGTGTAGTAGGTGTAGAAGGTGGTGTATCTAAACATGCACACCGTCAACGGCTGGGGAGCGGGAGACACGTTTAAATATACAGTTTAGTGCGTGGAGCTTAATTTACCATGTGAACAATAAACAAGGTATGGACCAGCCAATCAAACACCTTGTTTCCTGTTATTTTACCAGGTGCGACTGAGAACTCTCTTTTACAACTACGACCTGCTACATGCATGAAATTGCAAAAACTACTGAAATAAAAGAGCAAATATCCTAAATAAATAAAATACAAAACTTGTGTGTGTGTGTGTGTGTGTGTGTGTGTGTGTGTGTGTGTGTGTGTGTGTGTGTGTGTGTGTCTAGTCCCACAGGTTTGCCTTCAAGAAAACCATGTCTCAATTAAATAATAAAGAAAACATGGATAACTGCATGTCCGACAAAAACACAACACACATTCCCACCTCCCGGATGGCCTGTATGATCTTGGACCTGAAGCTGACGGTGGCACAGAGGATGGCCACCAACCAGAAGTTCAGCATCACCCCTGAAGACTGGACCCCTTTCAACCTCTCGTACTGTGTCAGCAGGGTGGCTAGCAGCTGGAGGGACACACACCGAACACAGACCTCTCTCACTAACTGAAATTCCTATGTTTTATACACATAGCTGTTTTCATTCCACTCACCCACGACCACTTGACCTATTGATCATATCCACATAATAGTAAATTGGGTTTAATCTTATTGATCACATCCACACAGTATTAAGTTGGTTTTAATCTTATTGATCACATCCACAGAGTATTAAGTCGGGTTTAATCCTATTGCTCACATCCACACAGCATTACTTTGGGTCTCGTCCTATTGGCCACATCCACAAAGCATTACGTCAGGTCTCATCCTATTGGCCACATCCACACAGCATTACGTTGGGTCTCGTCCTATTGGCCACATGCACACAGCATTGCGTTGGGTCTCGTCCTATTGGCCACATCCACACAGCATTACGTTGGGTCTTGTCCTCTTGACCAAATCCACACAGCATTACGTTAGGTCTCGTCCTACAGACCACATCCACACAGCATTACGTTGGGTCTCGTCCTATTGGCCACATACACACAGCATTACGTTGGGTCTCGTCCTATGGACCACATCCAAACAGCTTTACGTTGGGTCTCGTCTTATGGACCACATCCACACAGCTTTACGTTGGGTCTCGTCCTATTGGCCACATCCACACAGCATGTTAAGTTGGTTTCCAAATCACAGGGATGTGTGCAAAACAGCACTGAGTCAGCTTTAAAACAGCAACGTTTTCTCTTCCCTGCCAACAGACGAGTTCCTGCTAGCTGACCACGACTGTCGTCACTCCCACGTTTTAAAACCCCTCTCAGATGCAGAGGAACCCCTGAGTTGGCTGTTACCATGGTGATGCCGAGCATGGTGGGGCTGACCAGGAACACCGGTGCCTGCGTGGACGGGCTGCAGCCGCCGCCGTCTTGGCTTTTTTCCCAGAAAGAGTAAAAAACATCTGCCCAGCAGACGATCCACAGTAGAAAACCCACCGCCTGGAGGAGAGGGGAGAGAGAGGGAGAGGGGAGGGAGATGGAGAGAAGGAGTGGGGTGGAGAGAAGGAAAGGGAGAGAGACGGAGAGAAGGAGTGGGGTGGAGAGAAGGAGAGGGAGTACGGGGGGGTGGAGTGGAGGAGAGAAGAGAAGAGGGGAATCTAATTAAGTAATCTGTGATGCTCTGACCAGCCCTCCCAGAGACACACCCACACCCACTAAAAAGCCTTGCTCCTTGGTCGACACAACGGAAGGAGGCATTTAGGATCCCGTCTCCCACTGACACTCCCTCCAACAGACAGAAAGTCCCAAATGGACCACTATTTGCTACACAGTGTCCTTCTTTAGAACCCTACTGCTTGCATAAAGCACTGCCATTGACCTGGACCCAGGGGGTACCATTACAACACTGTCTAAATGAGCCAATAAGGAAGGGGGTTTGTGCTGTGAGGATCTCAAAACAGGAAATGCTCGTATTTTCAAGGATGAAATGTTATAAACAGTTTTTTGCATGTGTGTGTGTGTGTGTGTGTGTGTGTGTGTCAATGTGTGCTCACGCAAAGATTCACATTCCTACCTGGACGAAGTAAAAATAACCTTAGCAAGGGCATGTTAAACGTACACTGCACCTAATAAAAAACAAACTATGTGGCGGAGACTTGATCTGGGTGCCCGACGGTGCTCAAAAAGACAAGACCGCACTACAATATACATATTCCCCTGAATGTAGACCAGCTACACTGATACTGTAAACGTCTACTCGGATTGTGAATTCATGTATATTATATACAGTGAGGGAACAAATTATTTGATCCCCTGCTGATTTTGTACATTTGCCCACTGACAAAGAAATGATCAGTCTATAATTTTAATGGTAGGTTTATTTGAACAGTAAGAGACAGAATAACAACAAAAAAAATCCAGAAAAATACATGTCAAAAATGTTATGAATTGATTTGCATTTTAATGAGTGAAATAAGTTTTCGACCCCTCTGCAAAACATGACTTACTACTTGGTGGCAAAACCCTTGTTGGCAATCACAGAGGTCAGACATTTCTTGTAGTTGGCCACCAGGTTTTGAGGCTGACGTTTGGCAACTCGAACCTTCATCTCCCTCCACAGATTATGGTCTAGAGACTGGCTAGGCCACTCCAGGACCTTAATGGGCTTCTTCTTGAGCCACTCCTTTGTTGCCTTGGCTGTCTGTTTGGGTCATTGTCATGCTGGAATACCCAGCCACGATTAATTTTCAATGCCCTGGATGAGGGAAGGAGGTTCTCACCCAAGATTTGACAGTACATGGCCCCGTCCATCGTCCCTTTGATGAGGTCAAGTTGTCCAGTTGTGGGTGTTTTTTAGCAGAAAAACACCCACAAAGCATAATGTTTCCACCTCGATGTTTGACAGTGGGGATGGTGTTCTTCCGGTCATAGGCAGCATTCCTCCTCCTCCAAACACGGCGAGTTGAGTTGATACCAAAGAGCTTGATTTTTGTCTCATCTGACCACAACACTATCACCCAGTTCTCCTCTGAATCATTCAGATGTTCATTGGCAAACTTCAGACGGGCCTGTACATGTGCTCTCTTGAGCAGGGGGACCTTGCGAGCGCTGCAGGATTTCAGTCCTTCACGGCGTAGTGTGTTACCAATTGTTTTCTTGGTGACTATGGTCTCAACTGCCTTGAGATCATTGACAAGATCCTCCTATGTAGTTCTGGGTTGATTCCTCACTGTTCTCATGATCATTGCAACTCCACGAGGTGAGATCTTGCATGGAGCCCCAGATGGAGGGAGATTGAGAGTTCTTTTGTGTTTCTTCCATTTGCAAATAATCGCACCAACTGTTGTCACCTTCTCACCAAGCTGCTTGGCGATGGTCTTGTACCCCAATCCAGCCTTGTGTAGGTCTACAATCTTGTCCCTGACATCCTTGGACAGCTCTTTGGTCTTGGCCATGGTGGACAGTTTGGAATCTGATTGATTGATTGCTTCTGTGGACAGGTGTCTTTTATACAGGTAACAAGCTGAGATTAGGAGCACTCCCTTTAAGAGTGTGCTCCTAATCTCAGCTCGTTACGTGTATAAAAGACACCTGGGAGCCAGAAATCTTTCTGATTGAGAGGGGATCAAATACTTATTTCACTCATTAAAACGCAAATCAATTTATAACATTTTTGACATGCGTTTTTCTGGATTTTTTTGTTGTTATTGTGTCTCTCACTGTTCAAATAAACCTACCATTAAAATTATAGACTGATAATTTCTTTGTCAGTGGGTAAACGTACAAAATCAGCAGGGGATCAAATAATTTTTTTACCTCACTGTATTCACAGCTCAAATCCTAATTGTATGTCAACTCTGCGTTGTTTTTGCGCGTGCTCTCCCTACGTTGTCTACCGTTGGAAGCTCCATTATGTACAGCAGAGATAATGTCTAAGTGTACTTGGAAATGTAAGGGGACTGGGATTCGAATTCAGAAACAAGACAAGTTTCCAGCATATTTAGTCACTGAGCCAAGTTCAAAAAGTTCAAATTGTAACCTTACCTCTCACTACAGAACAACCACTGAGCCGAGAATGCCCTCATAGCACCCCTCTTCACCAAGGTACACACACACACACACACACACACACACACACACACACACACACACACACACACACACACACACACACACACACACACACACACACACACACACACACACACACACACACTCTAACCCACCCCCACCACCACCACCACCTAACCCCCACTGCACTGGACTCACGGTTTTGGCCTTGTTGAGGTGAGTCATGCAAATGTACCCCCGGTCGTGGCTTTTGAGGTACAGGACGTAGATCGGGGCACACAGCCAGAGGTAGAGACAGGGGAGCCATACTAGCACTGTGTTCTGGAAGCACTGGGTCAGGTCCGGGTTCTCCGCGTGCCACGTCCGGTTCCAGTCCTGTAGGGAAGGGAGTGGGGGTGGGAGGGTCAAACGGTTGAGCGACAGCTTCTATGGTCAACAATGTCATGTAGTTTTAATAAGGAGTTGGTGGCCAAAACAGCGGGAGAGTGGTGCCCATGACCTATTCTAGCCTATTCTTCAGAGTACTAAATAGGGAATAGGGCCCAGGTCTAAAGCAGACCACTAAATAGGGACGAGGGCCCTGATCTAAAGCAGACCACTAAATAGGGAAGAGGGCCCTGATCTAAAGCAGAGCACTAAATAGGGAAGAGGGCCCTGATCTAAAGCAGAGCACTAAATAGGGAAGAGGGCCCTGATCTAAAGCAGAGCACTAAATAGGGAAGAGGGCCCTGATCTAAAGCAGAGCACTAAATAGGGAAGAGGGTCCCGGTCTAAAGCTCTAGCCTGACCTCTGTTAGTGCCCTACAATGATAGATGAACTCATAGAAGACAGCCTACAGTGACATGCATCACTGGCCAACATCTGACTTATTCAACTAGTATTTCTGTGTGTTTGTATGTGAGTCAACCATAGCGGCTTCAGTAAATGAAGAAGTACGTTTTTAACAACGTGCACAGAAAAATTCCTGCTTTAGCACAAAGGAGACCACTTGCAGGCTGCCAAGGTGCTTGCCGCGCGCACGCGCACACTCACACGCGCGCACGCACACATGCGCGCACGCACACACACAACTGGAAAAGCTCTTGAATAATCCTCTTTCTCACTTTCCTCTCCATTCCTAATCCAGGCTACTTAGCCTGGTGTTTTCTTGCTGTATCACTTGACAATAACACTGGAACAAAATCCTGCATTCATGGGCGTGGTTGACACTGTCATAACCCTGACACAGCCCGTTTTCAACTGTGTTATGACAGCATTTTAGCCCATATTTTCTCCCAAGTCATACTGAGCATGTTAACACTAAAACAACACTACTGCACAATCAATTTGACCATGGATGCCAACAAACAACCAAGTCCAAGGTACTCACAGACTACTGAACATTCCAGAGACTTTGGAAAAACACTCAATTTCAATACCCTTGGGTTCCACATCTTCCTTCCCCTTTGGAATGCGTTTGGTTCAATGAGTCTTCGAGTTAAAAACAAAAAACCCTTAAGAATACAGGCTGTGGGGTGAAAAACTCTGATACACACGTTCCGAAAGGGTAACTTCGGAGGTCATAGGCCTGACTATCGGGTTGCATGTTATTGGGTCTAACATAGAGTAAAAAAATCACAGACCTAAAGTAACTGCTGTAACACTGTCAAATAATAGGAGGCAAGGCAACCTGTCTGCACCTAGGGAGACTAGCCTGAACAGTAATTAGGCCTTCACCCTGTTATTAGTCTCAGAGTAAAATGGATCTCTCACACCCGGGCCATGATGAGCTTAAAAACAAAACGCTATCTAACCAGGACAGCTGGCTGGTTGCTCGTTAAGTAGCATGACAAGTTATGACAGCAGATAGATTAAATCTTCATAGCATTATGTGGCACTTTTAGACGGTGTCTTAGGTGTTGTCAGTACTTGTTTGGTTGGATTCCACTTGGCTTATAATTAGAGAACCTATCTACGTGATGCTTGGTGCTATTAGAGGTATGCATACATCTGACTGCACGTTCAAATAAACAAAACAATATTGGAAAAGCTAATCAGTTTGCGATTTTTTGGGGACCTAAAATACTTTTAACTAGCAGGAGAGGCTTGCCATCTCATGGCTTGAAATAAAGTCAATACAGTCAGTAGAGCAGTGGTGTGAGACTTAAATGTAGCTAGTACTACATAGGTAAAGTAGCTGCTTCAGAGTGAGTTAGAGCCGGAATGCTATCCGGGTAAGCTAACGTCACCTAGCTTGCATTTACTTTAAATACAAATATGTGGTGTACAGTAATTTAGCTGTATTACTGTAAAGCTGTTAGCTAGCTTGTTGGCTAGCCGGAACAGTGAATGCATGTCAAAAATGGTAACATATCACCAGAACGTCTCAAACCCCATCACACATTATTAAGCATTGCTAGAATATTAACTTAGCGTAACACATGACATTCTAAAAACCGGTATTATTAAGACGGCCTTGCTAACCCATGCGGTATATGTACAGTAGTACACAGGCAGACAGTCGGCAAAGCCGCTAATGGCAAACAGGGCAACAAGCGTAAACCTTGTAGCTGGCGTTAAACTGCTAGTAAAATAGCGAGCTGGCTTACCCAAAACGGGTCAGAACCGTCCACACTGCAAAACCTGCCTAAATCCATTCACGGTCTTTCAAGTTGTCCTTTGATAATTTTGGTAAACGGCGCTGCCGCTTTGCTTTGGTTTCATAACCCTCTTCTGTTTTCGCTCCTGAAAACAAGATAGCTTACCTCTAGGGGGCATTACAACTCCCCCCATAAAAACAGTTAATGCAACACGTAAAGTTCCTCCTAGAGTAGGGTAACATGGGTTAAGACGCCCCGTTCTTAGTTCTTTAAAAAAACACCATGTCACCATTAATGTTAAGTAAACATTTTCTTTGGCTACCACTAGACTTGAGAGACTAAAAACATCCTTTGTGTCATTAACATATTTCAAGTAATTCTATCAAATTGATTTTGGGGTGAATTATTTTGTGTATAGAGAGAGAGAGTTATAGAAGTAATTAAATAAAGTTAGATTAAAGAAATATAAAAATGCTGGGAAGCCTTAAGATAATTCTTCCACTTTTTTAGAAAGAAAAACATTGGTAGTTTTTGAGTAAAGTAGCAATATGCTAAAAAGCCATATGTAAATTTTTTTCTGTACTACTAGCATAAACGCAAGCATAAATGACCAGACTAAACCTGACTTTTGGGTATACAGCACCCAAATTCAGAGTGATTTATTGCTTTGACCTTTGGCAGCTGCATCTGAGTGAAAGGATTATGAAAATGATTTTTTGATGGTTATTAATTTATGACTGGGTGGTAACAGAAGTTTTTTCCGGGGTTTCGTGTCCGGTTAGGGAGGGAGGGTAGAGCAGGTGATACTGCAGGATGAGGGGGGAGGTCAAAAGGATTATGAAAAATGATTTGTAATTGTTGTTAATTTATGTCTGGGTTGGTAACAGTTGTTTTTTCCTGGGTTCATGTCTGTTTAGGGAGGGAGGGGTAGAGCAGGGGATTCTGGGGCTTCCTTCTTTGGAAGGACAGGGTGTTGGGTTTCATGAGATGTAGCGATACAAGGGGGGTAGAGCAGGTGATTCTGGGGCTTCCTTCTCTGAGAGTCCCAAATAAATAAGAGGTAAGCTTCTCCTGGTTTGCAGTTGAATTCGTTTTGTTTTTTAGTTCAAGATGGCGTCTGTGCTTAGTGATACACCCGTGACAACCCAGACTTACGAAATAGGCCGCAGAACGGAGGATCGAAAAAAAAGATACATTCCAGAATATATGATGCGCCAAAGAAGCGTTTTCTTAATGTGTATAGAACCCAAATACCTCAGTTTAAGCAGCTGACGGATCAGCCTGACATGGCGGATGGAAAAATGGTCGGCTTTATGTTTGATTACCCGGCTTCTAAAGTGAAGTTGTACATTTTAGCCATGGGAGCTGAATATACAAATGCAACCTGTGGCGTGGAGTACCAAAATAATGACTGGGAAGTATTACGCCATGTGGTGTGTTCTGAAATGAAGCAAAGTATGAGAGGTTACACTGTTTGGTTTGACACTTACATAAACGGTTGAGGAGAATTTTTAAAATCAGTTTACATGCTTACAATATCAATCAAGAGTTTAAAATCAGTTTTCTCAGTTACATAATAATTAATGACTTTGAATAATTTGACTACATTTACAGGCTCATGGCTCTGTATTTTTAAAACACACACATCGATTATATAGGCATACAAACAAATTATATGATACATGTTACCGGTGGTTCAAAGAAAAAACGTAAAACTTTAGACAAATATTTTTCTAACGGTCCATCTACTTCTTGCGATATAAATGTTACCCATTTTTGAGTCATACAGACACGATCCAAGATTTCCTCCATTCTTTGCACATGTTCAACATTAACAAAGGTTTGGGATGTGTAGAGTGAAGAATCATTTACTTTCCTTTCAGTAATTTGCATCATAAGATCTGTAACATTTCTCAAAAGACATTTTTGAGTAATTCTCTCAAACAACCTACATAAACAGTTACCCATTATAGCTATTAAGGGTTTCAGGAAACAGATTTTAGACAGCCTGAGTGGGAGACAGATCTTCAGGTATGTTCTGCCAGAAAATCACGACTTCGTTTACCAGGCCCTGGCGGTCTTTGTTCGCACTCAGCAGCGCATCAGAGATCTTGTTCAGGGTCTTATTGATGGAGGTTGACTCTTTCAGCTCGTTTAGATAAACCTCTGAAATTCCACAGATTCAAGGTAAATCAACTTCAAGTCCCAAGGATTTCAGGGCTCTGGCCGACGCAGTATGAAACGATAAGTCCACAGTCACTTGACGAGGGCGTCAAAATGGTTGATATAATAATACTTGGGACAATCACAGAGGCACTGATGCTGCCACTGACTTCCATGGCCTTGAAGACAGCCGTTGCAGTTTTCTTTTTTGTGCTCCTCAATCACAATCCCTAAAAGTGTTACAATGGAAGCCTTTATGGTGTTCACAAAAATCAGAGTCCACCATCAAAAATGTCCGAATCCGGGGTATAGGAAGGCAGGTAAGTTGGTGGGGTATAGGAAGGTAGGTCAGGTGGCGGGATAGGAGGCCGCATAACAGGCAAGTAAGATGGAGGACTGCTACACGGTTCGTTCACACATGTGGAACTTACATCTCAGTCCTGGCCTCGGGCATCTTCATCAAGCAATGGTGTAAATGATGTTTTAGGACTGCGCATAATAGGCAGATAGGAGAGAGGTCTTTTCTGAGGTTGTGATATAATGTGGGCAGTTAGATCTCCCGGCAGAGTCCTCTGGCATCAAGGAAACCATGGTTCTTTGAAATGGTCTACTTTAGCCCTGCCCTTTTATTGCTGCATATATCCTTTGACAGAGGGCGTGGCTTTTTAACCAAAACGTATCATTCCTGCTTCCATATACATCTTGGTCATATACAAGTGGATCGTGTTCATAACTGGCATCTGCAGCAAGACCTCTAAGTTTAACAACGCTCTGCCATTGTTGACTTTGTACATATAGCTCATCAATTGTCTAAAACATATAATTTTCCAGATCAACCCAAACGTTAACAGGTATCCTTACCTCTGACATTTTACCAATCTTTCCATCGTTTATGTTCTTCGTGAGGGAAGAAAGCTCAACAAAACCGAATGGAAGTCCATTTTTCCTCTGGATTTTATTGTGTGCTGCATTGTCTCTGTGGAGCTCGGTACACCTTCCCAATCAATCTCCAAACCAGTGTCGCTAGTGTAACCTCTCATACTTTGCTTCATTTCAGGACACACCACATGGCGTAATACTTCCCAGTCATTAATTTGGTACTCCACGCCACAGGTTGCGTTTGTATATTCAGCTCCCATGGCTAAAATGTACAACTTCACTTTAGAAGCCGGGTAATTAAACATAAAGCCGACCATTTTTCCATCCGCCATGTCAGGCTGATCTACCAGCTGCTTAAATGGAGGTATTTGAGTTCTATACACATTAAGAAAACGCTTATTTGGCACATCGTATATTTCTGGAACGTATCTTTTTTTTCGATCCTCCGTTCTGCAGCCTATTTCGTAAGTCTGGGTTGTCACGGGTGTATCACTAAGCACAGACCCCATCTTGAACTAAAAAACAAAACGAATTCAACTGCAAACCAGGAGAAGCTTACCTCTTATTTATTTGGGACTCTCAGAGAAGGAAGCCCCAGAATCACCTGCTCTACCCCCTTGTATCGCTACATCTCATGAAACCCAACACCCTGTCCTTCCAAAGAAGGAAGCCCCAGAATCACCTGCTCTACCCCTCCCTCCTTAACCGGACATAAACCCCCAGAATCACCTGCTCTACCCCTGCCTCCCTAAACAGACATGAACCCAGGAAAAAACAACTGTTACCAACCCAGACATAAATTAACAACCATTTCAAATCATTTTTCATAATCCTTTTGACCTCACCTCTCATCCCACAGAATCACCTGCTCCACCCTCCCTCCCTAACCGGACACGAAACCCCGGAAAAAACAACTGTTACCACCCGGTCATAAATTAATAACCATCAAAAAATTATTTTCATAATATTTTCACACAGATGCAGCTGCCAAAGGTCAAAGGTCAAAGCAATAAATCACTTGGACTTTGGGTGCTATATACTATATTCTTCTACCCTGGTCTAGCTAAAATTATTCCAGTCTTGTTCGGTAAGGGAAGAGAAGACAAGTTTGGTTATTGTTTAAATTCAGTCTTGTTAATGTTTGAGGCAGGATTCTACACTAATGATCCTTTAAGTCAGTTTGTTGAGGCAAAATGCCCCCTCCCCTTGATGGTTGACCATTTGTTAAAATGGACCACACTTATTTAAAATTGTAGTATACTTATTATTCATGATTGGAAATAGCATTTTAGTACACTTAAAAGAATATACTAATTTATTTAATATTAATTATATGTAATAAAATGTTACATCCATTCATGTATATTTTGACCTGAACAGGTTCAATAAAGCAAGGCTTTGGACTGAAATATATTGATTTTCTGGAATGGCCACCTCCACATACACAATGTTTTCAAACTTTGCTAATATGTGTCAGAAATGAGACATTTATCTTAGGTGGGGCGTTTACCCCATGCTACCCTCACGAGCTGAAATTGTCTGCACACATTTGCTTACATCCCTGTTTTCTTGTAAGGAAATAATTAATTATTTCCTTACAAGAACTTATAAATATTATTTTTGTTTATAACTTGACAATTCAGTCCTGTCAATGTTTTTTGTGGTCCTGATAAGATAAAGGCCTTTTTCAGGTTTAGGTGTTTGATTTATAGTAAAACATACAATTGGGATTTGTATTAAAATTGGGGTTAGGTTTAGGTTTAGGCATTAGATTAGGTTATTGAGGTTAAGGGGTTAGGTTAAGGAAAGTGTAATGATAATGGATTGCAGTTAGGCTTAGGGGATAGGATAGAAAAATCAATTTGTGTGTGTATGTGCATGCGTGTGCGTATGCCTGACGACTCACCCAGGTCATGCTGACCTATTTTCCACGTCATATTTCAGTGTTTCACTGTTTCCATGTCGCAGGAAAAGCTAGGCAATGTGGTTTTCTATTTGTGTGTGTCCTTGTTTTACTATACTTTTGAGGACCAGAAATTCAAGTAGTAAAACCAAGAAAATTCAACCTAGCTGGTTCCCATAAGGAGAAAGGCATTTCCAGCTTAGGGATTGAGGATATGGTGTAAGTTAGAATTGAGTTTAGGAGTTGGAGTTAGAATGAAGAGTTAGTTTTAAGGTTTTATCCCCACAAGGATAGGAAAATATATGTGTGTGTGAGTGTGGTGTGTGTAGACTTTGCTTATTATTTTACAACGTGGATGTGGGCACTGAACGGGTTGCCTGTAGCACGCATGCAGTTCTATTTAAAAACTCTGGGAATGTTGCTGCGCGGCTCACCTGATATCGTGTTCACCAACGACAGCCTTGGGCCGGGACTGCTGGCTTGGCACCTCGTCACTCCAACAAATCAATGAAGTGGGACACACTGCAGGGCCCCCGGTCGAAATGTGTGAACTCCATAGGGCGAGGGGTGCAAACGGTACACTTTTTCCTGTGGACCCCAGTGAAAAGTAGTGGACTACACAAAGAACAGGTTGCCTGTGTCTGTTGGTGTGGTGCAATAAACCACCCGTTCCTCCAGGCGGCTGTCTCATCCATATAAGGAGTGGTGTTCCAAACGGAACCCTATTCCCCAAACCGTGCACTAGTCTGGCCTAGGGTAGTGTGCTATGCAGGGAGTAGTGTGCCGTTTGGGATGCGCACCACTCCCCCGCTGCCTCTGCCATAAAAGGTTTGGTCCTTCGGCAGGTTTAGTCTGATCATTTGGATAAACCCACAGGGAGAGACAGTGTTGACACAGGTAACCATCAAAATAAGAAACCCTCGGATAGATGGGATGCAATTTTGAGCTTTACTTGTGGCTTAGCCCAGGCCCGCAGTGATGACCACAGGTGGTGGTGGAAATAGACGATGCTCCGTGAAATGTCTGCTTTGGCTCTGCCCATATCGGGCTATGAATTCTTGTCACTTATTTGGGGTAATGGGTAGCCAGCGGCCTACATTCCACGGCCAACTAGCTAAGCGGGATTGGAATAAGCAGGCTGGGCTAAGCAGTGTTGGGCTAAGCGGGGTTGGGCTAAGCCAGGTCGGGCTAAGCAGTGATGGGCTAGGCAGGGTTGGGCCTAAGCGAGGTTGGGCTAAGCAGTGATGAGCTAAGCAGGGTTGGTCAAGGTTGATCCCTGAATGGGAGTTCAGACGCTGCTAGAAGTGGTTTTGGAGTGTGAGGTGCTGTAGTCATGTGCAGAGAGTACACAAGTCAAACTACACAATTAAATAATTTCTTGCGGGCTGTTTCCTGATGAGATCACAATGCCCCAGGGCAGGGAATGGGTACATTTCGGCCCTGTCTTTCTGATGGGATGTTAAAGGGGTCAAGATCTCATGGCACTTCTCATGACAGTAGGGGGATTAACCCTGGTGTCCTGTTCGAATGGTAGTCATACCGATATAGCTACATACTGTAATCTTCCCCTGCTTCCAATGGCGCATTCATGGCTTGGTCTCCCCCGTAACTATTCCCCAGGTCATGCTATCAAGCCTACTGTGGCTAATAAATATCTATGTACTGAATGTATCCTGTATGTACTCTGTTTCTCTCTCTCTCTCTCTCTCACAGACACACACACACACACACACACATAATTATTTTTGCAGTTAAAACTCGGATCGGTTTCCTGGGGTGGCTTGAGTTCGAATCCAACCCAATGGTCTTTCAGCGAAAATGTCCATAAATCTTTCTCCCCAGCACTTTTTAATAACCCATAAAATGGCTAAAAAAAATTCTACAAAAGAAACGTATCATCTGTAAGTGATTGAACGGCAACTCACGTACGTCATTATATGACAGTCTACCATCCACTTTATGTCCTTAAATGCACTTCTGCTAAATCGTCCAATATTGACTTTGAGTAAATAGGATGTAAAGCAGCTCTAAGATAGCTTGCATCCACACCGCACTTCGGTTGTGTCACAAATGGAACACTATTTCCTACATTGTGCGATTTTTAACCATTGCACTCACGGTAAAAGGCAGTCCACTTCGTATAGGATGGGGTTTCAATTGGGATGCCGACGGAACAGTAGACTCATTCACGTCTCTATTTTATTGAGCAGCCGGAGAGGAACAGAGGGCTGGTTAATTTTCATGCATTTCCATGGACAGTAATTTATAGTTATGCCGGGCGCATATCTTGATCCTTTTCTCAGTACGCACATTTAGGACCACGGAGGGAGGGGTGGAGAGAGTTAAACAGCACGGGCGATTTTGTTGTAGTCTTGTTATTAAAATATCCTATATTTCGGACTTTCATTTGCTAGGAATTCTGCGCAGATTGTTTTTGACTACAGGTAAACGCAAACTTAATAAACACAAATCGACAGGGTTTAGCCACAGCTATAGCCATGCACATAAATAATACCGAGATATTTATCTCCCATTTGTAATCACGATATACTTATGCATTCAACACAGCGGAAAGGCTGAGACAATAATTACAATAGAAGTGGTCCAGCAGAAAGCGCGTCAAATGTTGTTAACCAGAGAAACCTGGAGGACCCGCGCGCTCCTCGCTCCTCCCACCCGCAGCGCGGGCCTGTTTAAATACCTCGGTAAGGATGCTTCAACGAGTGTAAGGATAGGTCAGTCGCCAGGTATTCCTCTGCATACCGAGACAACTTTAGAATAGGTTACTTTCCGATTGTGACATCCACTGGAGAAATATCATGTAAGTGAACATGCTTCCTTTCACATTGATGTGATTACGAATCAGCATGGACAGTGTCGATGGAGATAAAGCTGTTGATGACTGCACGATATTGCTTAAACACGTAGGTATTGACTGACTGTAGTGTTCTGGTTGAGGAAACAGGTTACGACTTTAAGGTGATAGCATTTGTTACATGCCTTGCCTTGCAATGTTTGAATGAACAATTTTTATTTGGATTTTAAAGTTTGTGTTGTTTGGATGATGTGTCATCGCTGTTTTTGTTTTCACCCGGACTGTGACAAATGTTATGTTATAATATTACCTGGCCGTCAGTCTTAAGTTTGTTATAACATGGAGTCACATTTGCCATCTTAGACCTTGGGGCTGCAGCTGTCTTGCCAGGCAGACATGCTAATATCCAGGGTGAATACAACAACAGAACTGTTCATGTTAGGGGTTGGACTTTTTGAGTGCAATTCAATTTTATACGTGTCATAATTGTTTGGTAATGCAAAACAAGAAAGGATTGGGACGGATTCCATTCGAACTCAAATGATTAATAAGAAATGCCAAAATATAATTCCTAAATTACAACATTTACAATAAAAAACGTACCAGTGACTAGATTTTAATTAATCCCCTGCATTGAGTGAACAGGCCCACCAACCCCGCCGACCCCGGTGACCCCGCCTCTCCAGCGCCACAGCACCTAGAACCCAAGGCTGCATCCAAAACCTAAACCTAATAAACTAATGCTACTAACACTGAGACTCAGTGACTGTCTGACATGTCACCTCTACTAACACTGAGACTCAGTGACTGTCTGACATGTCACCTCTACTAACACTGAGACTCAGTGACTGTCTGACATGTCACCTCTACTAACACTGAGACTCAGTGACTGTCTGACATGTCACCTCTACTAACACTGAGACTCAGTGACTGCCTGACATGTCACCTCTACTAACACTGAGACTCAGTGACTGTCTGACATGTCACCTCTACTAACACTGAGACTCAGTGACTG
>JACXGI010013936.1:0-19904 GCA_016801175.1 Esox masquinongy | reverse complement strand
TGGAATGGTTCACAAATAAACATATCCAGGTGTTAGAATGGCCAAGTCAAAGTCCAGACCTGAATCCAATCGAGAATCTGTGGAAAGAACTGAAAACTGCTGTTCACAAACGCTCTCCATCCAACCTCACTGAGCTCGAGCTGTTTTGCAAGGAGGAATGGGCAAAAATTTCAGTCTCTCGATGTGTAAAACTGATAGAGACATACCCCAAGCGACTTACAGCTGTAATCGCAGCAAAAGGTGGCGCTACAAAGTATTAACTTAAGGGGGCTGAATAATTTTGCACGCCCAATTTTTCAGTTTTTTATTTGTTAAAAAAGTTTGAAATATCCAATAAATTTCAGTCCACTTCATAATTGTGTCCCACTTGTTGTTGATTCTTCACAAAAAATTACAGTTTTATATCTTTATGTTTGAAGCCTGAAATGTGGCAAAAGGTCGAAAAGTTCAAGGGGGCCGAATACTTTCACAAGGCACTGTACATCTCCTCTTCCTATACCCTCTACTCCTTTCCTGTCATCTCATTCTACCTCCTCAACTGTTCCTCTCCCTCTGCCCTGTCCACCACCTCTCACTCTTAAACCTCTTCCTTTTCCGCATCTCATTCTTCTTCTTCACTGTTTTTCTTTTCCCCTTTTCTAGTTGTTGTAATTAAGGCAGATGTGTAAACAATTAGGAAATTTGCACTTCTTGTGTTGTGTGTATTATTAACTCATCAGATATCAATTTGGGGCTGATTGGAAACATACCATTTGCAACTGAAAATTTAACAAATAACAGAGTTTTGTTTGTTGTGTTTGGAAAATGGTACACAAATGTTTGTGATTTTTGTAAAGATCATTAAAAAGAGCTGCAATTGTTTTTTCCTGATATATTAAAGTTTTGGTTGGCTGTATGAACTACTTTGAAAACATTTGAGAAAATGATGCATGTGATTTGTAACTTATATTAAATGAAGGAAAATTTACAATCTGTTTAGGACAATTACAAAATGTCCAGATCACTCTGTTAACTGTTTTGAGAGTAGTTACCTGAGTTGTGTGTGTGTGTGTTTGTACGCTGATTGTGGGTGTGTAAAAAAGCGTATGTAAATGAAACACTGCGTGTCCATGGAGAATGTGTGTGATTGAATTTAATATAAAAGGTGTTGAATATGTTCATGCTGAATGTCCATAATATAGATGGAGTATTACTGTGTGTGTGTGTGTGTGTGTGTGTGTGTGTGTGTGTGTGTGTGTGTGTGTGTGTGTGTGTGTGTGTGTGTGTGTGTGTGTGTGCAAAAGCAGCAGTTCTGAACCAAAGGTAGTAAGAATTTCAGAAGGCTCGTGAGACCATCGACTTATTGGTGAGGTGTACTGTACATAAACAGGTACTTCAAGGATAATCCAGGCAGAACAATATTTGGTTTGTGGTAGAGTAACCAACAGACCACTGCTGTAAGGTGAACATCAGTGTCCAGGGATGATAAGCAGTTAGTTTAACAGTCTGATGGCCTTGGGGTTTAAGCTTATTTTAAGTCCCACTCCGTCCTAGTTATGATGCTCCTGAACCGTCTCTGACTGATAGAAGTTAGCAGTGAGAACAGCCCGTGGCTCTGTAGGCTGATGTCCACGATTAACTTAATGGCATTTCTGTCACGTTGTGTGTTAATGTGCTGAAGGGCAGGCAGCATGACCTAGATGCCTTACCAGGCAGTGATACAGCCTGACAATAGACTCTCAGTGGTTCTTCAGTGTTCGTTTGTGAGGGCCTTTGAGAACAGGCCACATTCTGTCAACCATCTGCGGTGTGCCCTCTCTTTGTCCCTCCTGAAGTCCACTAACAGCTCTTTTTTTGCGTGTTGAAGGAGAGGTTGTTTACTTGGTACCGCTCCACCAGGGCTCTAACTGTTCTCTGTAGGTTACATCCCAGTAGGACATATCTCGTCATACAAAGCAAAGGCAACAAAATAAACATTTCCATCTGTATCCCTACGGACACAACAATGTAGAACAGAAACTGGAATAACGTTTGACAGAGAACAGTGAGTGTAAATCCAAAATGAAATGTAGTTGCTCTGCAATTTGTAATGTTTCCTGACAACTCAAACTGAATTATTCCACTCGCTACACATACTCCAGTCTGAAACTACTTCCAATGAAGTTCCAAAATGTAATACGTATGTTTACTTGAATGGTACAAACTATTAGTACAGTGTCAGAAAAACGGCCCATACATATAAAATACGTTTAACCATGCTATGGTATTTTGTTAGTTGTAGTTAGTACTGGGCCACTGTGTACTGATTGAATTAAATAACTTTTCATGAGACCACAAATGGTATATTTTGATGCAAATACTTGATTTTGTGTCATGTGTTCAATGTTTTGAGTGTCTTACTGCCTTTTGCAAATGAAATCTGTCATTCTGGCCAACTGTGTTTTTCGCTTGGACCTGCGTTATAAATGTTTTGTGAATGTGAATGCTGCATGGACAGAAGTGCCTAAGAAGTCAAGAAAAACTGTAATGAACCCGAATGAGGTGTCAAAATAAACTACCAGTTCTCTAAGAATATTATGTATTCTTTAACAAATTTTCTATATAAGACAAGTTTCATTCCAAGCAAAACGTCCCCCACAATGAAAGTGAACAAACAGGGAAAATCTACTGATGAAACACAAAGAGCCTAGACAGTAAGGGGTTGACAAATGGGTTCCGCAAAGACACCCACAAGGGTCTCCACAAAAAGTTGTTTAGCAAAATACCACAGCCAGTTCAGACAGGAAACCTGAGTGGTCATTGGTCAGCGATGTATCATCTGACACTTGGGAACGCTCCAATCACAATATCAGGTTTCATACTGACTATTTAATCATCAGGTTACTCACTCAGTCTGATGTGTGCTGGTCTACTAGCATGCGGGTGTGAACCCACCCACCAAGCCTGCCTCCACCTGTTTGGTTCTGTGTTCTTTTAACCGGGGATCGGTACTGCGTATAGTATTATACTGTACACACAATAATGTGATGGCAGTGAGTTACCCCAGAGGAGCGGAACCTAACACAAAAACCTGTAGTTATTGTCGTGCATGTAAATGGTCGAACTAATACACAGCATTCTTTGACTGAACAAACAGAATTACCCAAATGATACCCGCTGCAGGTGCCCACGAAATCTGCTAAACAAAACAGCCCTAGCAAACTTGGGATAGGCAGTGAAACCAAAATAACCCACATCCACAGGCTTCTTCCAATGGTGGTGTTGAATGAGGCAGAAGCAGGCAAGTGATTGTGTTGCTCCCTCTGAGGTCTCATGACAACTGAACCATGATGCTTGTAGCCCTTAGATACCGGCTGGGCCAGCACAGCTCAATGACATCGTGTAGCCCTTAGATACCAGCTGGGCCAGCACAGCTCAATGACATCGTGCAGCCCTTAGATACTGGCTGGGCCAGCACAGGTCAATGACATTGTGTAGCCCTTAGATACCGGCTGGGCAAGCACAGGTCAATGACACCTGTAGCTCTTAGATACCGGCTGGGCCAGCACAGGTCAATGACACCTGTAGCCCTTAGATACCAGCTTGGCCAGCACAGGTCAATGACACCTGTAGCCCTTAGATACCGGCTGGGCCAGCACAGGTCAATGACATCTTGGCTAACGAGGCAAGTCCCACAGGTATCAGTCAAACTAGAGAACAAGTCAGTAGATGTAACGAACAAACGAACACTAACATCAGGAATTCATCGATACAAACTAATGCTTTCATAACTTATGCTTTCATAACAATGCGGCCATTGGTAGCTTAGCAATAACCACAGACTGTAGCAGTATTTTCAGGATGGCAATGTTAATGCAAATAGGGTGATGGCTGCAACTGCTGCCAGACATGAACACTTACGTGATTCTCTTTTTGCTGATCAGTGGCAAAAACTTCTCGTTAAATCCATTAGGTATTCATGTTGTAACACAGTAAAATGTAGAAAAGTCTAAGGCTTTTTTAATGCTGGGTGATAAGAAAATACATTATTTTCAGAGTTTTAAGAAATATTCTGTATCTTGCAGCATATTTTAATGAAGTAGGTGCTTTTACAGCAGTCAATGTACAGAAACTGTACTCCCATGTTTCTCATTTACCACCTGTTTCAGCTACATTATATAATTTGCTGGTCAGTGGAAGTGTAGCTAATCAACAACGCAACCACAAAGTTGAACGAGGAATTAATAGAATAATCTTTTAATAACCTTCATAGGTTTATTGTTAACTTCTGGTTCGGAGATAAATGTCTCTTATTTCTCAAAAAAAGTTGTGTGAATCCGATTCCCTAGTTGGCTAGTTATTGTTGCACTAGCAATAGACCTAGTTAAAAATTCATTCCTACTACACGTGGCTATATTAGTGGCTGCCACTAAATGGATCATTTCAAACCAATTTGAGTATCAAAGCCAAATACAGATTTTCTAAAAAATCCTTTACCTGTGTGTTCTTTTGTATTTGTCAGGCACATCATGCTTTGTTGGATGGTAAGCGAGGTTTTTGCTGAAACAGCAGTAGGTCTGATTCGAACCCACGCTCCTGCAGTCAGTTTGTCTCGGAGGCAGCGGATTCGCCATCGGGCCTAGGCCACTCATTTGTGTTCTTTGGCCCAACCTGTCAGCCTCTGGGAACAATCAGATCATCTGGAACATAGACTTATTGCAAGCAGAAGCTAATATCCGGGGGGTGGCATAGCATTTTGCTGGAGCAAGGAGTTTGGGTAGCCAGGCAACAAGCCCAAGAGAATAAATAAATAAAACGAACAAAAGAGTCACATTGTTCTGTTTGTTATCTACCTCCAAAGGTGTCAGGCTCTATCTAACCTCATGCTGTGTTCTTTTCTACTAAATTTGTTTGGTAAGATGTCAACTCCACTCTGAGTACACACATGATGAGAAACACACGGTAATGTCATCATAATGGTGTGTCTGGGAGGGACTGACTGATGGGCTGGCTGACTGACTGACTGATGGGCTGACTGACTGACTGGCTGACAGACTGACTGACTGGTTGACAGACTGACTGACGCGAGAGGCACTGAGAGAGGCAAGAATGGAAGAAGAATTGGAGATGGGAAATTTGAAGGAATGAAGAGTGGGAGTAGGGGAAAAAGACAGAAAGAGTGAGAAAGAGTGGGAGTAGGGGAAAAAGACAGAAAGAGTGAGAAAGAGTGGGAGTAGGGGAAAAAGACAGAAAGAGTGAGAAAGAGTGGGAGTAGGGGAAAAAGACAGAAAGAGTGAGAAAGAGTGGGAGTAGGGGAAAAAGACAGAAAGAGTGAGAAAGAGTGGGAGTAGGGGAAAAAGACAGAAAGAGTGAGAAAGGGGGGGCAAAGGAGAGAGGTGGGATCAGATAAAGATAAAAAGTACGTAAAAAAGAGTTACATGTTCTTCACATGCTTGACCAATCATGTTAGACCAGTGATACCAGCAATATTACATAGAAAAGTAGGATGCATCACTGTCAGAAATTGCTTACAGCAGCTCACCTGACAACATGCAGTCTACACATGCACAGTTGGAGTGCTACACACTTCCCCTGAGGACGTGTGCAGGACTCCAGGGATCAGGGATGGCAGCATTGAACAGAGTAAGCAGGGAAGAACCTGATGGATTGATGTGGTGAAGAGAACACATAAAAGAAAAAGACCTGGGGCACCCGCAGGAAACAGGATGGGAAGCATCGGCCTCCAATGGAAAGATTCATCCACCATCCCCATCCCCCATGTTACACTGACATACTGTACATTCCACAAGATACAATCGCCTCTTACAAAGTCACCTCATTTAACACGAGACCTACTTGAGAGTCAGAGGAAAAAAAGAAAGACACTTTCCATTTTCCCCCATTAGATTTTCCTGTTGTCAAGCAGTATGTGCATTAAGTAAGTGGACCCTGCAAAGTCAGACATGACAAGAAGATGTGAGGCTTTCTGCACCAGTTATTGAAAATAATGATAGTGGTAACCGAAACACAATTTAAAGGTCACTAACCCAGGCCCTGCCCTCATCCAGTCAGTCACTGTATTTAAAGACAAAGATGGCCTTTCAGTCACACAAATCCTAGTCTGCAGGCAAGCAGGGATAATGGTAGAAAATAACAAACATGTCCAAATGTTTTTTCCTTTTGTCTTTGCAGTAAAATTTTGTCTATACAGCCCAGTGTAGGGGTCTGCAACATGCACATCTTTAATATTCCCCTTACAGCTGCCTGGCTATATACTCCCATCAGCCATAACATCATGACCACACGCCTAATATTGTGTAGGTCCCCCTTTTGCCGCCAAAACAGCCCTGACCCGTCGAGGCATGGACTCCACTAGACCCCTGAAGGTGTGCGGTGGTGTCTGGCACCAAGACGTTAGCAGCAGATCCTTTAAGTCCTGTAAGTTGTGAGGTGGGGCCTCCATGGATCGGACCTGTTTGTCCAGCACATCTCACAGATGCTCGATTGGATTGAGATCTGGGGAATTTGGAGGCCAAGTCAACATCTTGAACCGTTGTTATGTTCCTCAAACCATTCCTGAACCATTTTTGCTTTGTGGCAGGGCGCATTATCCTGCTGAAAGAGGCCAGTGCCATCAGGGAATACTATTGCCATGAAAGGGTGCACAGGGTCTTCAACAATGCTCAGGTAGGTGGTACGTGTCAAAGTAACATTATTATGATGCAATTTAATACAATTGATCAAAAATCCCTAGAAGAAACAGTTCGACATCTTAAAGCTTCCACATGTTGTCCCGACACACTGCCATCAGACTTTTTTAAAACAATTTTTAACTCTATAACAATTGACCTACAGCAAATAGTTAATAGCTCTCTGCAATCAGGCATTTACCCAACGTCTCTAAAAACACCTGCCATTAAGCCCATTGGGTGCATCTATATTGAACAACTATAGACCTGTATCAAATCTCCCTTTTATAGACAAGATCATTGAGAAGGTTGCCTTCAATCAACTCAGCAATGTTGTGAACTCAAGCGGTCTCTTAGACAAATTTCAGTCAGGCTTCTGACCTCACTACAGTGCTGAAACGGCCCTGATAAAAGTTTTAAATTATTTATGGCTGAATACTGATTTGGACAAAATAACAGTTCGGGTTCTATTAGATCTCAATGCAGCATTTGACATTGTCGATCATAGAACACTTCTAGACAGGCTGTAAAATTGTGTAGGACTCTCCTGGACAGTCCTTAATTGGTTCAGATCTTATGTAGATGGCCGGAGTTACTTTGTCACCATTGGTAATCATGAATCTGATAGGGTGGCTATGACATGTGGAGTTCCACAGGGATCAGTTCTCGGAATGCTTCTGTTCAATCTCTATATGCTACCTTTGGGCCAAATTCTACAGAACAACAACATTAACTACCATAGCTATGCAGATGATAATCAAATATATATGACTCTCGAACCATATCACAACAGCTCAATAGACTCACTGTGTCACGTTATAGAGCACATAAATACCTGGATGTACCAAAATTGTCTACAATTAAAACCAAGATAAAACAGAGATTATTGTATTTGGCAACAAAAATAAAAGAACTAGTATTAGTAATGAGCTGGATTCTCGGGCCCTAAAAAGGGACCAAGTGCGTAATCTTGGTGTTCTGATAGATTCAGACCTCACATTTAACAGTCATATCAAAGCGGTCACCAAATCAGGATTCTGTCATCTTAAAAATATAGTCAGAATCAAGGGCTTGGTGTCCCAAAAAGACCAAGAGAAGCTCATGTAGCCAGAATCAAGGGCTTGGTGTCCCAAAAAGACCAAGAGAAGCTCATCCATGCTTTTATCTCTAGTAGGGTTGACTACTGTAATGGCCTCTTAACTGGACTCCCCAAAAAGACTGTAAAACTGCTGCGGCTCATTCAGAATGCTGCTGTTAGAATGTTAACCAGGACCGAGAGAACAGAGCACATCACTCCGGTTCTTAAATCTTTGCACTGGCTTCCAGTCAGTTACAGAATAGATTTTAAAGTGGTGCTTTTAGTTTATAAATCATGAATGGTTTAGGCCCCGAATACATTTCTGATATGTTTGAAGAATATAAACCGAGCAGGGCTCTTAGATCCATGAACACAGGTCAGCTAGTAGAGCCCAGAGTCCACACTAAACTTGGCGAAGCTGCATTTAGCAGTTATGCTGCACACAACTGGAATAAACTACCAGAAGATCTTAGACGTGCCCCAAACGTATCCATTTTTAAATCCAGTTTAAAAATACTTCTCTTTTCACGCGCCTATGATTGAGAACTTAAACTTAACTGCACTGTTTAGCCTTACAGCTTTTACAGCTTCCTACTGTATGTAATGCAAGTTCCGGTGCTATCAGAGGAATAACCTCTTTTCACACGCCTATAGGTTTTCAGACCTTTTGATAAGAGGTTTTCAGACCATTTGATAGGAGGATTTCAGACCTTTTGATGGGAGGTTTTCAGACCTTTTGATAGGAGGTATTCAGACCTTTTGATAGGTTTTTAGACCTTTTGTTAGGAGGTTTTCAGACCTTTTGATAGGAGGTTTTCAGTCCTTTAGAGGCGAGGTTTTCAGACCTTTGGATAGGAGGTTTTCAGACCTTTTGATAGGAGGTTTTCAGACCTTTTGATGGGAGGTTTTCAGACCTTTTGATAGGAGGTTTTCAGACCTTTTGATAGCCTTTTGAAAGGAGGTTTTCAGACCTTCTAATAGGAAGTTTTCAGACCTTTTGATAGGAGGTTTTAATAAAACCTGTAAATCCAGGTTAAAAAACACTTCTTTTTTCATGTGCTTATGACTGAGCGCTTAAACCACATTGTTAAGCCTTACAGGTTTTATAGCTTCATATGTTTTTTTAATTGTTTTTACTCTATTTCTATTTGCTTATTCAATATTTTACTTGTTTTTATGTTATTGTATTTTTATATTTTTTCTTTTTCTTTGTAAAGCACATTGAATTGCTTCTACAGCTCCAGAAAAAATTCAGAGACCACTGCACCGTTTTCTTTCCTTTCCAAAAAAGTTGAAAAGGAAAGTTTTAAGTGAGGAACAGAAGGGTTCAATTTGCAGTGGTCTCTTAATTTTAACCCTTCTGTTCCTCACTCAAAACCTTCCTTTTCAACTTTTTTGGGAAGGAAAGAAAAAGGGTCAATGGTCTCTCTATTTTTTCCGGAGCTGAATGTATGAATTGTGCTATATGAATAAACGTGCTTGCTTGCTTGCTAGAAAGGTGTGAGAACAAACAGCGCATCAAAGTTTGTTGCTTATGGGGCTGCTTGGTTGCAGACCAGTCAGGTTTCCCATGCTGACCCCTGTCCACTGCCAAAAGTGCCTACAATGGGCACGTGAGCATCAAAACTGGACAATGGAGCAATGGAAAAAGGTGGCCTGGTCTAATAAATCACATTTTCTTTTACATCACATGGATGGCCGGGTGAGTTTGCGTCGCTTACCTGGAGAACACATGGCACCAGGATGCACTATGGGAAGAAGGCAAGCCGGCAGAGGCAGTGTGATGCTTTGGGCAAAGTTCTGCTGGGGAACCTTGGGTCCTGCCATTCATCTGGATGTTACTTTGAGACGTACCACCTACCTGAGCATTGTGGCAGACCATGTGCACCCTTTCATGGCAATGGTATTACCTGATGGCATTTGTCTCTTTCAGTAGGACAATACGCCCTGCCACAAAACAAAAATTCTTCAGGAATGGTTTGAGGAACACAACAACGAGTTCAAGGTGTTGACTTGGCCTCCAAATTCCCCAGATCTCAATCCAATCGAGCATCTGTGGGATGTGCTGGACAAACAAGTCCGATCCATGGAGGCCCCACCATGCAACTTACAGGACTTAAAGGACGTACTGCTAACGTCTTGGTGCCAGATACCACAGCACACCTTCAGAGGTCTAGTGGAGTCCATGCCTCGACAGGTCAGGGCTGTTTTGGTGGCAAAAGGGGAACCTACACAACATTAGGCATGTGGTCATAATGTTACGGCTGATCGGTGTACACTTCCAGCAACAAAAATTGTATAAGATGTCTTCATTGATTACACATGAATATTGAAATAGAAATTAGGGAAATTATTATCAGTCAACAGTGATGGGTAATGCACACTAAGATTTTTGCCTAGTTTGATAACAGTGTAATGTACTGTAACATATTACCATAAGCACATCAAAGAGTAATTTTGAAACACATGTCTTGTATTGATGGGATTAACTGGGTGTTACAATGACTAAACTGTGTTTTTATAACTTAGAGGTTTTCTTGTCAAACTGGTACTCAAACAAGTACATGGTCATGTTTAACTCTTTGTACAAAATCACAACAGATCATAAAAAAATATATTTTTTTTCAAAACTCTAAGCACAATTCACATTTACTGAATGCAATACACAAAATCAAATCAAAAATCAGTGTGTCATCT
This sequence comes from Esox masquinongy, assembly GCA_016801175.1. Lineage (NCBI taxonomy): Eukaryota > Metazoa > Chordata > Actinopteri > Esociformes > Esocidae > Esox > Esox masquinongy. The sequence continues at coordinate 9,482 of JACXGI010013936.1, read as the reverse complement.
AATTTCACAGAGAACTACATGATTTTCATATAAAGTACACGCATAGATTTTGATTGGATTGTCTTTTCTACTGTCAAAATTGAATGAGCCTCTGGACAGGATAAAAACTATAAACTAAGCTAATGTGAACCATCACAAGTACATTTTGTTGATAAAGCAAGCTTCAACCTGGACAAAACTCAACACAGGGTTTGCCCAATATCATTGGTCAATGAGCAACTGTTCAAGTGCCTGGACAACGTGAGGGAAACATATTCATGTGTACAGCCAAATGCGGAGCTAGCAAGGCAAGATATAATCGAGTTCCTCAATGAAATTTTGTGTGAAAATGTTAGGTTCCACCATAGGAGGTTTTTCAGGAATGGTTTTAGGCCAATCCCTGATTCCAGACCTTATACCTGCCCCTTCCTTTTCAACATGAAGCTGAAAGGTCTATGACCATGTCTGACCATGTCACCCTCCTATAGTCCATGGATAAGCCAAGGATGACATCACTGGTGACCAATATAAATTTGGACTCACCATACCAAAAGATTTTTCCCGTAGTGCAAGAAATATTAAGATATTCATTGTGACGTGAAGTTCTCATGGCCAAATGAAAAAGACAGAATTGACAAATATCAGTGTAGTGTGTGCTAAACATTCATTTCATAACATTTCTTTCAGTGCTTTCTTACGTTATTTCTACATTTGATTAGACAAACTGATTTTTTTTACATTTTTCATCAATTGGTCTGGTAAATAACAGTAAAATAAAAAAAAATAAAACAATAAATTATTTTAAATGTACAGTAAGACTAGTAGTGTTACAAATGTGATGAGTTTGTAGTTCTGTACTAAGAGTTTTGAAAAATTACCACATACAGTACTCGTGAAAATAGACCCAAAGCAATAAAAAAAACAGTAGTGGTTGGATCAATTGATTACCAGACAAACTAAAGCATGATCGTGGTTTTGAAAGTAAGACGAGCTGTGTTACAAGGACTGCTTGACTTGCAGGAGCTCTCTCTTCCAAGTTGGTCCATTAAAAACAACACTTACATTTTGGCTCTCAAATTAACAGACTAATTGGCAGTGTCTATATTTAGCCCAGTAGAAGGTTGCTGATCTCTGATCCTATAGGTTAGTGTCCTACCTGATGCTTCAGTCATGTCTCCCTCCCTCACTTCAATCGGACAACAACCAACAGCGCATCCTAATCTTGAGGTGTACTGGCATGCTGGATGCAGAGGCCAGGTTCAAGGTCAATTGGGTAAACAACGTGGAATCACAACGTGAATGTCCACCCTCCATTATTTATCTCTGCTTTCATTTCGCTTCAATCAAACATTTTTTTGCCGCTGTGTGGGAAAATGTGTTGGTGATATGATGCTTGTTTTATAGACAGGATAAAAACATATTGCTTAAACACTCTGGACAGCTGCGGCCTGAAGTAAAAACCATGAAGCCCTGTTTGATTCTAAAACAATCCATCCCAGGCAATCTCAACCGTGTGCAATTACATGTCACTGTGCTGATTGTACCTCCGCTGCCACTTTTCAGCAAGAAAAACTGAAAAAGTAAAATTACATTACAATGCTGATCAAAAGTATGTGATCCCCTTGCCCAATTTTTATGTGTTCACCATGAAATCTTTATTTAATCAGAACCATTCTTTTGTATCTGACATAACAGGTTTATAGTTATCAGTTCCAAATCTTGATTTAGAGGAAATCATGTGTGTAGCAGAAAATACTCAATTATAAAGGAAATAGCTCAGATGCAAAAATAAGTGAACCCCAAGTTGCATTGGTTAAATGAAGTAAGCAAAATCAGGGGGTTGTTCATTGGGAACCAAATAAACCAATCAAAGAAGGGATCTGTAGGAAGTTTGGGCAATACTGATAAACAGAAACATTCGCCAGAGAACACCAGAATTGGCAGGTCCGCCACTGATGCCCCTCATGGAGTCTGTTTCTGACAGTTTGGCCAGAAACCTGCACACCAGTAACCCGCGGGAAGTCATTTTGTAGGGCTCTGGCAGTGCTCCTCCTGTTCCTCCTCGCACAAAGGAGAAGATACCGGCCCTGCTGCTGGGTTGATGCCTTTCTACGGCCCTGTCCAGCTCTCCCTGTGTAACGGCCCGTCTCCTGGTATCTCCTCCATGCTCTTGAGACTGTACTGGGAGACATAGCAAACCTTGCGACAGCACATATGGATGTGCCATCCTGGAGGAGCTGGACTGCCTATGCAACCTGAATGGGCTGTAGGTACCGCCTCATGCTACCAGTAGTGACAAGGACACTAGCAAAACGCAAAACTAGAGAAGAATCAGTCAGGGAGGATAAGGAGAGAGCAGTTGTCTGTGGCAACTATCTGCAATTTTTTTGAGCAGTGTAATTTTTCTGTTTGAATGTGTAGTTGCATTGCCCATCGGTTGCACCAATATTTTCTGATTCATCCACAGTCATATAGACAGCTACCAGTAAGCATTAAGCAATACAATGTCTCAATGTTACAGAGACTGGGCTATAAAAGGAATCCACAGTTGTTTACACCCCCCAAAACAAAAAAAGATGTAAAGTAGAAGTGGGGTACATTTGTATGCCAAGCTTACAACTTCGGCCTGATGGCACACATGCCCGTTCATCTTTTCTTGGCATTGCCTAAGCAGACTTACAAAGCCTGAAACCAGGATTCTGACTCTGCTTTCCTCATCATAAGGCAATAGTTAACCAGCATTATAATTACAGCATGTGCAATGAGAAGACAATGATATTCCTACTTAGTTTCAGCTGGTGGAAATGCAGCTCTGTGTCCATATGAAGAATCTGACGTGAAAATACATATCAAAAGTAAACATAATATAGAAGGGAAATAAATAATCAGCAAATTACGCTTATATAGCATATATGACAAAGATACAGAAATGTATGATGATTCAACAGATGTATGGATCAGCTAGCATCTTAGTTTATTTTTGAAGAAGTAAGATGTGGTGAAAGGTTCAAGTTTAAGAGCCTATTTAAAGTGTTTTTATGCAGCCAATGTTAAAATTTAGATGTATGAGACTTGAAGCCAGATTTTCTTCAGAGATACATTTTTTTATTGGGTAAACTGGTGAAAATATCAGTTGTTGCATGTCACCTTCCAAGGAAACATGGGACACTTTTCAAACAAATACTCCACACAGCTACTGAGGTCTAAAAAACGATATCTCGCTCAATGTGTATTGGAGGAGAATGAGCTGTGATTTTTATCCATTTACACTATAAAAGAATATGACTCTGACCCAAATCTGGCATCAGGTCTGGATCACCTAAATGAAACTTAGTAGTAGATTCTGAGCGAGCAGAGATAGAGAATTTGTCTGACCAGGACTTCAGGTTAATACGTTGGTAGTATAGAGGCTTCTGTCAGGAATGCAGCAAGAGCCATTTAACCCGTGTTTATAGGTCAAATTTACAAATGCTGAAGTGGATGTGGTGACAAATTGCATGGCTGGATGGCAACTAACATTTATTTTATTAGGTTTTTTTTTCTGGCAAGCCTGTACACTATGTTGTTAGAGTCGCAGATCGGCAAGATGGTCATTTTATATCAGTTTACTTGGCAGTGTGGATTAAGGATGGTTCACGGTTGGTTATTTGCCCATTTCACGTTTTTATTTGTCCTATAAACAGGAAACACAAGTTTAAACTAAATGCTTCCTTGCAGGTTCCCTTGGACACGATATTAATGAATATCTCTTTGAGTCTGGCATCTCCGTAGATTTCTTCCCATGTTCTGACCCCACTAGAGAGCTGTTCTTAGCCACTATGCATGAAAATGTTGTTCTTGCCTGCTCTTTGGAGCTTCAGTTAGAGGATCTTTATAGGTTCTATGTAACAACTATTGAATTATAAAGTAAGTTTAATTGATTGATCCATTATTTGAGTAATGCGAGTAAAGATGAGGGTGCAAACATTAAAGTAAGAAAGTGGTCAAATATAGATGAAAATAAAAAAATATTAGTAGTAACAGTAATAGTAGTATATTAACATATGTCCAATACACACATCTCTCAGATTTAGGAAATGCACTTCAAAACAAACGTTCTGAGTAATACTATCATAATTGTTGTACTCTTTTAAGCCTTGTATGTCTTTGGTTTGTGATTGTGCATAAACTTCAGTTAGAGGAGCCATGAAACGATGTGTTGTCCCTTATCTCTGCATGAAGAGTATAAGCTGACCACCATTGTTTACAATCTAAAAACAATGTCCGGGCTGCAATCTTTAATCTGACAGGGTTCAAGATAAAGACAATTACAAGGTTATTCCCCTCACAGTTCAATACCATTGCTTAATTGGCCAAATTGAAAATATATTATTTATTTAGACATAATTGATACTATTTAAGGTCAATAGCTATTAGTCTGTAATGGGTGATGGAAGCATTATACTTTGAACTGTGCTGCACTTAGCCCTCCGAATGTGTTTTTAAATAAAGTGCTTTTTCCTGCCAAATAACTGCATGACACACATTTTTATGTCTTACAAAAACTGGTACATTGCTTCCTTAGTGAAGCAGCATTTTAAGAAAGTACTCTGTAGTGTTGAGAAATGGATAGAAATACCCATTAATAAAAATATAAAAAGGTAAGAATATTGGTCTAAACATGTCACATTAGCCAGGCCTGTTTTCATTCTCTTCAGTTAATTAACAGTGACTCACGCAGAAACTTCACATGAACTAACAGAAGAACATTTAGCCCACTTCATCAAAAAAGCCCATATCTGTTATTTTAACAGTGAGAACACAGGCCATCTTCTTCAACAACATGCAGAGACAAGAATAGGTTTTTCTGTGTCAGTTTATTTTGGCAGCTGCTAGTACCACCTACATATTGCTTCATTCAGAGTGTTTTGAGTTCACTAAAAATGAATGAATGTTTTCAAAGCCAAATGTTATTTAGATTTCCTCAGAGAAATTCCCCTATTGATGGTAAGGAGTTATGCACCTCATTATTTTAAGCTTACTTTCACCCGCTGATAGACAAACTTAAAACAAACATTCATTTTTGTTAGTTGTATTGTTTTGTGTCTGCAATTTGTTTTGATGTCTCTATTCTATGTTAGTCTTCTTGTTTCTTTTCTTATATGGAAAAAAATGAAGAACTCATTCTGTCTACATTTGTAATAGATTATTAATTATACAGCTTCTAATAAATTGTATTTGAAACCAAAAGATTACTTAGCTGTTTAGCTCTATAGGCCTACACTGTCATTCTTGAAAGGCACTGCACATTAAACATTTTCTGTTAAAATAATAATATAATAATAATAATGTTGTCATATTGTTAAAGCTCTTATGAAAAAGCCTTATTGAAATCTTGGAAGGGTATTTGCACAGGTATGCATCTTAATTCATCTAAACCTCTATTTCACACATCTATTTAACCCATCTTTCTTCACTCAAATCTTGCATCACCTGACTGCTTGGACAGTGAGATGAAAATGTGGCCCTCTACTGCCTGCACATAGACTAAGTTGACATATCTCTATGAATGTCCTAAGGTTAGCCTAAGTCTGAACTTTAAAAAAAAACTTTTTCTGCTTCAACATTGAGCTGAAGCACAATGTTTTACGATGTGACAGGGTATTCCTTATAGCTTTTTCATTTCCCCTAATCAGCAGAACTCTGTTTCCCTCTTTATATTTCTTTCTTTATCTCCCTCCCTTTACTATTTCTGTCCACACTCCCTCACTCTCCATCTCTTCCTGTATCCACCTGCCCTGTAAAAAGGCCCAGGTCTATCTGGCTGTACTGGATAGTAGCCTTGCACAGGTATACAATGAATGGGTTTTTATTTTTCTCAACTGCTCACTCTTTCGTCGACACTGATAGGTGAGAGGATGGGATAGGTTTGGTGGAAAAGTCTATTAGATTAGTGTTTCTGATAGGTTTTCACTGAGGATCCGCCCTTTATCATTCTGGAAAATCCCGCCCCACTTCCACATCTGTTTGTACAGCCTCAGACACTCTGCTTGACAGAGACTGGCCATGCCTCTCGTGTTGGCAGAGAGACATGTTTGCAGATGTAAAGCTTATTTTCTGTTTCATGCAGGCTATTCATGATGCCACAGGGTGAAAATTTTTAAAGCACATTTCCTGCAATTCTACACATTTTGTCATGTAGTGTCATGTGTGTTCATGTGATGTCTCAGTAACTCAAACATTCCAACAAAATCTAGCTTAAATATTTTGGCTGTGATGGGCTTTCTAGTTGATCTGGGCATTTCTGACAAGTTATAAACAGCTGCAATAACTGCCATGGCCAGAAGAAAACTGCTGATGTGACACCTCATTGCAAAACTGCACATTGTGGGTTTTTATTACGACTTTCAGGAGTAGGTAAAAATTCAGACTGACTTCTGACATCTGACTTCTTAAGTTTGTAAATTGCTGTTTTTAGATCACTGGTTGGTAATGTGGTCATAGGGATAGGATTGGAGGCGTGCCAACAGTAGCTGCTGCCTATGAACAAGTATCAACTATAAGGCATATGGTGTAATGTATAAAACATCTCATAACACATACTGGTGATATAACAGTAATACATGTCGTTTTTTCACATGTAGGCCTAAATTGTCTGGTTTAAAATAGACTAAATGCCTTGCAGAGTAAAATGTCGATAGTAAATCAATAACCAAATAGGCCTACTGATAAGTTCAGAAGACCGTAATTTGACTTTGGTCTCGGCCTGGGTGGTGTGAGCGCATTGGTTCCTATTTTATGTCGTTGGCCTACGGTGATTTATTTTCCGGTTGTACTCCGGTAGGCTGCGCTGTGCCCGTGCACCACTGCGCGCCCCCAATCCCCGCGCCCCCCTCTCTACTGTGCTTCAGCTCCAGCAGCGCAAGAGCAGATTGCAAGCACATTGCCGAGTGGAAGCTAGTGCAACGCGGTTTACTGCTGCTGGACTGATCCGAGTTTTCCTTCCAACTTCTATGGATACTTCAAAGTAGCTAAGAGTTTCGCAAAAACGGATTTACCACAGAATGAAAGAGTAAGTTGTATTCGTTTTCAATAGATGAAGAAATAATTTCTGCAGAAATCGTTAAAGTTTTAGTAACCTAGTCACTCATTAGCTAGCCTAGCAGTTGCGCGGTCCAATTCATTGAATGCTTTACTGAGTGAGTGAATGGTGCGGGCGGGGGCTTGCTTGGAATGCGGTAAACGGATTTAGTGGTTTGCAGGTTTTTAAACTGCACGGGATGAATTGATGGGAACGTAGTGGCAGAGTATGGATCCGGAAAATATTAACCATAAAAAATGCGGATATTTTTCCATTCGCATTCCGTTCTGTTGGTAGCTGATTCAAATGTTTATGACAGGGTAGTGTTCTATACTATGTAGACTATTTGTGCAGCGTGGACGGTGGACAGTTTCCATTCAGGTGACGGAAAAGGGAAAGTTGTTGAAATGTTGCAACCCCACCGTTTTTGGAAAAGGGGTTAGCTAGTCGAGATTGCGTTTCATATTTACAGGACAGGGTCCCAGCCAGGTATGAAGAAATCTGCACAGCTTGCGGGTGAGAACTAAAGTCGGTGGCGCTGCAAACCCCTTGCAAGAAATAGGCTAAACGAGTCTATTCTCAGCGTCGTGTAGTGGCCGTATAAAGTTAAACGATGCATTTACGAGGTACAAATGCCAAAACTTAAATATCAGGGAGCGTAAATGATACGCATGTGCGCGAATGTTTTCTGATGCATATGAATTGTCACAATATGAAATGATTGGCTGCAGGTGCATTTGTACATAGTCCTACATTCACTGATGAAATAGGGGTTTGCTATCCGGGATAAAGATTTATTTATTCGTTTTTTCTATAGAATTCAAAATATAGCCTAATTGATGTATTAGGTAATAGAATAGTTGTAGCGTATCGTACGGTTCGACAACCCCATTATCTGCTTTAAATGGGTACTTGCGCGCGCGGCACTTAATTTGAAAGCATTTTATCCAGTGACATGGCTCGTTTTCTCACATGAGTATTTGAAGAAGAAGGGTTGATATTTAAATGTTTTGCACGCATTACAAAGCCCAGTGCCCCTGTATATCCTAAGCTTGCACTGCAGCAAAGTATTGTTCAAGCAATGGATCAAGTGGTATTATCTTAGCAACGCTCTAAATATAAGCACCACACCGCAGCTTGCCCGACTGCTGGAATGTGGGCACCAAAAATAAATGATTCTTCATGAATACAAGCCGAAGAATAGCTGCCTGGCCCAGAACGTGCTGAGAGCCGAGCTCTCCTTTTTTCACGGGGCAAAATGTGTGACACCCATAATATACTTGATGCAAGTGGAAAAGGCTTCATGCATACAAACAATGCATGTGTCACGTTAAAAAGATTATTCATTTGTGTTACAAATTGATAGTATTCAAATGCAGCAGCCACGCACGACATGATTTTAGGATCGGGAGTGATATAGATTCTGTCCCACATCTTGTCGATGTGGGACAGAAAGACGAGAAAATACATACGACGCTCTGAGGTCTGCCTGTTTAGTATCCCGTGGGCGTTGATCATGAAGAGCATTAACAGTGTCTATTTGTGTATGTGTGGTTGTGTTTGAGCGCACGCGCATGTGATGTTTTTTTCTTCTGAAGGCTGATTATATGGTGGAAAATTAATTCCAGTCTTGTTTAGCCCATGAACAGAATTTTGCCGACGTTTTTTGGGGCGGAGTCGCAATTATCCGTTAATTATCTATTAATTAATTCACAAATTCTCTGGATAAACGGTCCAAATGCAGTAGAGCACGGAAATTGGTATATTTTCTTTAAGAGGGTTACTGTGTGGTGTGTAGGTGGATCGCTGTGCCTTCTTTTTTTATCACATCCTCTTTTCCTACAAGTGTGTGTTTGAGAGAGACAGATAAAGAGGACGTGTGCGTGCGCCTGACACCTGTGTGCGTTTTTGCTTATTGATTGCCGGTTCTGCTCTCCCAGGGAGAGCTAGGTACATGCGTCTCACCTTTGTGGCAAAGCAGCTAGTGCAGGCCTCCAGACAGCTGTCTTTTGCCTTCCTCTATCAACCAGCGTCACACCACACAGCATCCTTCTCTGGTTCCTCCACCTGTTTCCCCACATGGTAATGTAGGGCTGATGGGGAGCCCGGTCTGGGGCCAGAGCTTTGAGCCACGCTGAGTTGTACTCTGCCATCCCGGTGCTGCAAACTGTAGTTATGTTGAGTAACTGACTCGCCTGCCTCAGGTGGTGGCAGCAGCCTGCTAGAATTGACCTCCAGATGCATCCTCACAAGGATACCTAACATACTGTAAGGCCCCCTCCCCTCCTATTCACTACCGCTCCGGGCACTGCCCCCCGCCCCTCCACCTCCCCTCTGTACACCCCTGAACCCCCTTCCTCCCTCTCGTTCCTTCATCCCTCGGTTGCGGGTCTCCCGGGGGTTGCGGAGCGTCTGTTAGTGCCAAATGCCAACACGCTGTGGA
>JACXGI010013935.1:0-19898 GCA_016801175.1 Esox masquinongy | reverse complement strand
TCCAAACTCATGACACACCATCTGGCTAGATGCGTAACGCATGTTCAAATGAATATCTAGCGGTACACTGTTTCAAACAAACTACTTAATCTACAAATGTACAAACCATAGTAATTAGGTCCTGGTAAAGAAGCTCTGAGCCGTGGGGGCTATTTTATCAAGCGTGTACACACTAATCACACTAAACAAAGGAGATAACGGCGCACACTGATGTCAAACTGGACATAACGGCGCACACTCTGACGTTACAAGCCAAAATCTCCGTTTTCCCTGTGAACACTGAAAACGGACTTTCTGAATAGCTTCACCCTGGGCGGAGTTTTTCAAAAGCTCCGTTTTCAGTGACCTAAAATGCAGTTTACGTTTGGACGAAAGGCCAAATGCATATAAAGTCCCCCGTTTAAAAAAATAATACCCGTGTAGCTGTGGACTAGGCCTTAGCTGGCTAGCTAGCTAGCTAGGTACCCTGCGCACGTTGCTGTAGTACACATTATTAGATAGAAACACAATTTGCACAGCTACAAATATAACTAAACTAGCTAACTAGATTTTGGGATAGAGTTTGTGTACTCACCTTATGTTCTATGAAAAATGTTTTGCAGCAAAAAAATCTTGTCGCTAGTGGATCAGGTCCGTTCCGCACTAAGGTCAGGGAATAAATGACCACGGAAAAAAAATGTGCAGGATTGTACAGAGTAAAAGCATAACACTGCCCATCGCAGACCCATTTCCTGGCTACACGTTTCTTTCGATAGTTCACACTTACAGCCGACCTCCACTCAATGCCCTAAACCTCTTCTGATCTTATGCGATCTTAGGCCGACATTGGCTGGACGTGTGTGTGCTATCTGATCCCCGATACTTCAATCTCTGTCTGGTTCAGTACACACAACCACAATCATGGGGAAGACCGCTCACTTGATCATTGTCCAGAAGACACTCATTGACACCCTCCACGAGGAGGGTAAGCCACAGAGGGTCATTGCTGAAAGGGCTGGCTGTTTGCAGAGTGCTGTATCAAAGCATATTCATGGAAAGTTGACTGGAAGGGAAACGTGTGGTAGGAAAAGGTGCAGGATTGTCAAGCAAAGCCAGTTAGGACTTGTCACCTGCACACATTGCCAAAGCCACCAGTACCTGGTTTAAGGACCATGGTATCCCTGTTCTTAATTGGCCAGCAAACTCGCCTGACCTTAACCCTATAGAAAATCTATGGGGTATTGTGAAGACAGAGATGCGATTCAGGCAAAAGGAGCCCCAACTAAGTATTGAGTGCTGTACATGCTCATACTTTTCATGTTCATACTTTTCAGTTGGCCAACATTTCTAAAAATCCTTTTTTTGTATTGGTCTTAAGTAATATTTTAATTCTCGGAGATACTGAATTTGGGATTTTCATTAGTTGTCAGTTTTAATCATCACAATTAAATGAAATAAACATTTGAAATATATCAGTCTGTGTGTAATGAATTAATATAATATCCAAGTTTCACTTTTTAAATGGAATTACTGAAATAAATCAACTTTTTGATGATATTCTAATTATATGACCAGCACCTGTATGTATGTGTGAGTGAAGTATATATGTATGCATAAGTGAAGTATATATGTATGTGCAAGTGAAGTATATATGTATATGTGAGTGAAATATATATGTAAGTACAAGTGAAGTATATAGAGTGGGGAGAACAAGTATTTGATACATTGCCGATTTTGCAGGTTTTCCTACTTACAAAGCATGTAGAGGTCTGTAATTTTTATCATAGGTACACTTCAACTGTGAAAGACGGAATCTAAAACAAAAATCCAGAAAATCACATTGTATGACTTTTAAATAATTAATTTGCATTTTATTGCATGACATAAGTATTTGATCACCTACCAACCAGTAAGAATTCCGGCTCTCACAGACCTGTTAGTTTTTCTTTAAGAAACCCTCCTGTTCTCCACTCATTACCTGTATTAACTGCACCTGTTTGAACTTGTTACCTGTATAAAAGACACCTGTCCACACACTCAATCAAACAGACTCCAACCTCTCCACAATGGCCAAGACCAGAGAGCTGTGTAAGGACATCAGGGACAAAATTGTAAACCTGCACAAGGCTGGGATGGGCTACCGTACAATAGGCAAGCAGCTTGGTGAGAAGGCAACAACAGTTGGTGCAATTATTAGAAAATGGAAGAAGTTCAAGATGACGGTCAATCTCCCTCAGTCTGGGGCTCCAAGCAAGATCTCAGCTTGTGGGGCATCAATGATCATGTGGAAGGTGAGGGATCAGCCCAGAACTACATGGTAGGACCTGGTCAATGACCTGAAGAGAGCTGGGACCACAGTCTCAAAGAAAACCATTGGTAACACACTACGCCGTCATGGATTAAATTCCTGCAGCGCACGCAAGGTCCCCCTGCTCAAGCAAGCGCATGTCCAGGCCCGTCTGAAGTTTGCCAATGACCATCTGGATGATCCAGAGGAGGAATGGGAGACAAAAATAGAGCTTTTTGGTCTAAACTCCACTCGCCGTGTTTGGAGGAAGAAGGATGAGTACAACCCCAAGAACACCATCCCAACCGTGAAGCATGGAGGTGGAAACATCATTCTTTGGGGATGCTTTTCTGCACAGGGGACAGGACGACTGCACCGTATTGAGGGGAGGATGGATGGGGCCATGAATCGCGAGATCTTGGCCAACAACCTTCCCTCAGTAAGAGCATTGAAGATGGGTTGTGGCTGGGTCTTCCAGCATGACAACGACCCGAAACACACAGCCAGGGCAACTAAGGAGTGGCTCCGTAAGAAGCATCTCAAGGTCCTGGAGTGGCCTAGCCAGTCTCCAGACCTAAACCCAATAGAAAATCTTTGGAGGGAGCTGAAAGTCCGTATTGCCCAGCGACAGCCCTGAAACCTGAAGGATCTGGAGAAGGTCTGTATGGAGGAGTGGGCCAAAGTCCCTGCTGCAGTGTGTGCAAACCTGGTCAAGAACTACCGGAAATGTATGATCTCTGTAATAGCAAACAAAGGTTTCTGTACCAAATATTAAGTTCTGCTTTTCTGATGTATCAAATACATATGTCATGCAATAAAATGCACATTATTTAAAAATCATACAATGTGATTTTCTGGATTTTTGTTTTAGATTCCGTCTCTCACAGTTGAAGTGTACCTATGATAAAAATTACAGACCTCTACATGCTTTGTAAGTAGGAAAATCTGAAAAATCGGCAGTGAATCAAATACTTGTTCTCCCCACTTTATGTATGCGCAAGGGAAGTATGCATGTATGCTCAAGTGTTTAGTACAACTATATATGTATGTGCAAGTGAACTATATATGTATGTGCAAGTGCTGTGTACAAGTATATATCAATCAATCAAACAGATTTATTTATGGAGCCCTTTTTGCATCAGCAGTTGTCACAAAGTGCTTTTACAAACACCCGGCCTTAAAACCCCAAGGAGCAAACAACAGTAGTGTTGAATTTCAGTGGCTAGGAAAAACTCCCTAAGAAGGCTGAAATTTAGGAAGAAACCTAGAGAGGACCCAGGCTCAGAGTGGTTACCAGTCCTCTTCTGGCTGTGCCGGGAGAACATATTAAGAGTACAAATTGTAATAATTAATGCATGTGGGCTGAGTCCAGAGTCTATTTTAACTTAGTCCAGGTTGGAAGCATGACCAGATGGACAAGGACAGGGACGACACGAGGGGGTGGTGTCAGTACAGTGGCAGCTGAAATCGTCAGGTATCATCTTGATCTGCAACACAACCAGGAGGACTTTGGACCGGGACAGCAACGGGTCTTTCAAGCCTGGTACTCCTCAGGTGTGGGCCAGGACCTCATGTCCTCCTAAGTTTAAGTTTTGGCATGGATGTGAAGGGTCCCTGATGATGCCATGAGCCCTGCGCAGACATCGCTTGAAGGAAGCTGGGCATCAGTGATGTGCTGGGCAGGTGCTGCAGTGTACAGGTGCTGCTGTGCCTTTTTGACCAGGGCTGAGGTGTTGAGGGTCCAGGAGAAGTCCTCAGAGATGTGGACACCCAGGAATTTGAAGCTGGACACACACTCCACCTCAGTACCATCGATGAGAACTAGGGCGTGACTGCAGCCTTTAGACTCACTGTAATCCACAATCCTCCTTGGTTTTCTTTGCGTTAAGGGCCAGGTTGCTGCCAGCGCAACATGCTGCCAGACCTCTTCCCTGTAGGCTGACTCATCATTGTCACTGATCAGGCCTACCACCATGGTGTTGTCTGCGAACTTGATGATGGTGTTGGAACTGTGTACAGGAACGCAGTCCTGGGTGAAGAGGGAGTACAGGAGGGGGTTCAGCAGCCTTGTGGAACACCAGTTTTCAGGATCAGGGTGGAGGAGGTGAAGTTGTCTAACCTGAAAGACTAGGAGCTGTTGGTTAGGAAGTCCTAAGTCCAGCTGAAGAGAGAGGGGCTGATCCCCAGGTCACGGAGTTTATTGACCAGCCTTGAGGGGATGATTGTGTTGAATGCTGAGCTGAGGTCTGTGAATAGCATTCTCACATACAGTAGGTGTTGGTTTTGTCCAGGTGGTTCAGGGCAGACTTTAAAGCTGTGTAGATCAGGGGTGTCCAAAGAGTTCCATGGAGAGCCGAGTGTCTGCAGGTTTTTACTCTCACCTTGGACTTGATTGACTAATTAGGTCACTAATTGATTCGTTTCTACCCTCATCTGGTTGTTTAGGTCTGAACTGGGAACCAATTTGTAGGAAAAACCAAAAACCCACAGAGACTCGGCCCTCTGTGGAACTGTTTGGACACCCCTGGTGTAGATGATATCCACTGTAGACCTGTTTGACCGGTAGGCAAACTGGTAGGGATCCAGTGTTGGAGCGAGGCAGGACATAAGGTGGTCCAGAACTAGTCTTTCGAAGCACTTCATTATTTTGGGGGTGAGTGTGACAGTTTGGAAGTCCTTCAGGCTAGACGCAGTCGACTGCTTCGGAACTGGCACAATGGTTGCGGTCTTGAAGCATGTTGGGACAACCACCTGGGCCAATGACAGGTTGAAAATTTCAGTTAAGACCTCAGCCAGCTGCCCAGCACATGCTCTGAACACACGCCCGGGGATGCCAACAGGACCACCAGTCTTGTGCGCATTCACCCTGTTCAATGCAGACAACACATCTGTGGTGGATAATCTGAGGGGGGGACATCTCTGGGGGAGTTCAGCTAGAACTAGTTGCTAAATCTTTATTGTCCCTGTCGAAGCGAGTGTAGAACTTGTTTAACTTGTCGGTGAAGGAGATGTTGCTGGCTGTGGGGGTAGGGTTCTTTGGCCGGTAGTCTGTGATGGCTTGGATGCCCTGCCAAATGCTTCGGGGTTTGGAGTTGTTGTTGAAGTGCTCCTCGATCTGCAGTTTGTGGTCATTTTTAGCCAACTTGATGCCCCTTTTCAGGTTGGCCCTGAATGAGCTGTAGGCCTCCACATCGCCGGATCTGAAAGCAGCGTCATGCAACTTTAACAGTTATCGGACCTCTCTGTTCATCCACGGCTTCTGGATGGGGAAGGTCTTTATTAGTTAATGGGTGGTGACATGGTTGATGCAGATGTTGATGTAATCCAGGACAGAAGACGCATTTGTTTCAACGCCCGTATGGGAGTCAAGGGTGGCTTGAGTAGCAAAAAATCTCCAGTCTGTGTGTTGAAACTGGAGTTGTACAAGTGAGTCTGAAGCTAAGAACTATTAAGTAAATTACTGCTAATTTGCAAAAACTGGGTAGACGCTGAGCCTCGGGATGTTCAGTACACGTGCCTCCATCTTAGTCACCGCCGTCTTGGTCTTATCCAATCCAAAAGTTTAGGGAGAGCAATTACTTTATGTTAACCAGACTGTACATCACTAATTTGGTTTATTCTACTGACAGTTATTGCTAGGATCAGATGCTTTCATAGTTTGTCATTTCATAATGGCAACTTGATATATTTCTACTTGTATGTGATGTAAAATTGATTTATGAAACACTAATACAAACTATGAAGTCTGATTTATTCTGGTAGATTATTATTATTTAATAATATTTTAACACAATTATTCTCTAGTCACATCGACAGAACTTTTTACAACAAATTCTACAAACATATCAGGTTAGGCAGCACAGTTGTTGTCCTATTTTAGAAGTCAAACGTTGTGACTTGCGAATAAACTGAAAAGCAATTTAAACCATTCTGTGTCACACAGAAAGCTGTAATTTAGGTCCTCTGGTTTGAATAAAACAGTAATTACATTGAGGGCTGTATTTAATAAGTTTCCCATTTCTCAGTTCCCCGTCAGCTTGTTGTTACTCAACTCCCTAGGGTTGAGGAGGAGGAAGAGGGCATCATAATATCTTAATGTAGAGTAAAGTGCTTGGCGCATCAGTTCAACTTAGCGTGCAGCACAACATGAAAATGTATGTCCTCTTGAAAGAAAGCAATGTTGCGATTGGGATAAAATGTCTCTCCCATCTGCTCGGCACAGTCTTTACCCACATGAGGTCAACACAAATATAACAACAATGATGATAATGAAAACTTTTAGGGAGGCTATGCTGCTTGGAATGTTTCTGTTCGGCAGACAGACAGAGTGAGAGACAGGCAGAGAAAAAGTGTGAGATGCAAAAAGGGAAATATGCAGTGAAATAGAGAGAGATAGAACATACGCAGGAAAAATACTGAGATACGATCCTTATTATCATAATGGCTCTAGCTTTTTATGTCTCGACCGCTGTTCCAAGTTTCTTAGGTAAACAATTCTGTTACACTGTGAAATTACACTCATAAGATCTTCACTTTTCCTTGAAGAGGCTTTGGTCATTATTGGCTCCAGGGGGCTCTTGCAGTAACAGCCCAATTGACAAATGTGAATCAGGAGTGATAGCAACTGTAGGCACTTAACTGAACTTTAAATATCTCCTTGTTTTTTGTTTGTTTGTGTGTGTGCCAGATGAGAATACATGCACAATTGGTATTAGTGTCCCTCCTAATGGATAATAATTGTGATGTTATATTCACAAATGTCACCTTCCCGACACTTTAAACATGACAAAACATAACCGACATTATTTATACTTTAATGGATACAAATGACATAAAATCTACATGGGTATGCTCTAATATATAATTAATAATAATACAAATAATAATAATAGTAATGGGTGTGGGGGAAGGTTAATGATAGACGAAACCAGTAAATATTTGTTTAGGGAGCCCTTTAAAGGATTCCTGAAAGAATGTATAGGGTGCTCCCACAGTTTGTTTTAACGTGAGGCCATTACAATAAACAGAGGCAGAGTTAATGGCTTTCAGACAGTTTTGCCCAAGTGAGTCAAATGGCAGTTTGAAAATTACTTCCAAAAGTATTTTCAAGAAGTGAAATGCTCAATTAAAATCATAATTCATAATTCAATACAGCCCATTTGATTAAAATGAAAGCTTTTTTAAACACCCCCTGCATGCATACATACAGGTACACTACCCTCTACAGAATTGTCCACTACTTTTGACCCACCCTAGTCAGCCCATCCTGGTCCAAAGTAGTGCACTTTAATGGGAAAAGGGTGCCATTTGGCATCCACCGCCTACCTCCATCAAAAGAGGCCATCACAGCTCTCATCTCCACTAAAGTCTCCTGCTTTTTAATGTCCCAGGAATGACTGGCGCATCATAAAATCATCAGAATATCAGCATAATTGACAGAGCGAGAAGAAAATTAAGGAAGTAGATTAAGAGATCGTGTGAGCCCTCCAAGCAACATTCAGAATCATGTTCCATTAAAACCTTTGTAGATATATTGTTTTAGCTGACACTCATTGGATGAATAGCACAAATGCTTTACATACGCTTGTGTAAACCAACATACTTTGCTATGTTGTTCGTGTTTACATGGGTAATGTAGGTGTTATGGATGTGTTATGTATCCTTCAAGCTATGATCTCTTGGCCTTTTCTTTTCATATGGTCTCTGAAAACCAAGACTTTTTCCTCTAACTTCAAATGTGTCTTTTAGAGATTAAACAGAAAAGTTTGGAGGTCCAAGAACACATCCATCTAATGTTCAGAACACGGTTCACTTGATCCTTTTATTCAGTTTAACGTCAAACAGGACTGTCGGGAACAAGGGGTTCTGCAGACTACTTGGAAATATTTATATCAGGTTAGAGCACCGTGCCGTCTCTCTCAGCTCCCTAGCTGCTCTGTATTAACAGTATTTCTCTCGTTATTCTCTTTTTCACTGCTCACTTTCTTTTTTTGATTGCTGCTGAATTTTAATCGTATTTAATTGTATAACTTATTAATTGAATTTTATCGTTGGTCTCACGTGTTGCTGTTTTCTTCTCTCTCAGAGACAGCTGGTGATGAATAAGAACAATACATTTAGCAGATTCCCATCATCTTACAGGAGCAATTAAAGTGCCTTTTGCACAAGAGCAAAGTGATTGTATTTTCACCTTGTCAATTAGAACATGTCAAACAGTGACCTTTCTGTTACTGGTCCAATGGCTAAACCACTAGAAACCTCAAATTCAACATTGGACCTGGAAGCCTGTTCCACTCAGTTATTGAATTTCCACCTTCTACTCAGGGACAGATTTAGACCTGAGACATCAGGTTGGTGCAATTAATAATGAGGTAGAACAGAAAACCACAAGGATCACGACCTTGTTGGGTAAGAGTATCTCTGCACTAGACTATCTGCCTTCCTAATAGAAATAAAATTAATAGAATGGCTTTGGAACCTCTAGTCCTTTAATAAACCTCTAGTCCTTTAGTCCTTTAACAGAATCGTTCAATTTGCAGTGGTCTCTTAATTTTAACCCTTCTGTTCCTCACTCAAAACCTTCCTTTTCGACTTTTTTGGAAATGAAAGAAAAAGGTGCAGTGGTCTTTTTTCCGGAGCTGTATATTATAAATCATTGTATTTCTATGATGAGCGACTATGTAACCTGCTCCAAAACAGAGAACAAATAAAACAATTACATTATTTTTACTCTATCTACAGCATTTTTAAGATATCAGACTCTAACTTGCATTGGCATCCATTGTAGGAGATAAGAAATACAGTACTAGGGAAGAACTAAGCAGGTTTGTGAGGTCTGTCAAGGGTAGGCTCAAGGGAGATAATAATAATAACTAGATTTGAGCTTTACAAGTAAAATTACTGGGTCATTCTTCTACACTTTCAGAAGTGTTTTCAATTTCTATGCATTTTAGGTCGGAATAGCATAAAAATGTAACACAGTTGGCATGGTCTCTCTAGTTTGAACGCTACAAGTGACACTATTTTAGAGTTAAATATTGTTAGTTATGCAAATTTATGCCATGTAATCGTACTAGTCTAAATACGTTTAAACATTTTAAGTTGGGATAGACAAAATATGTGAAGGAAAGTTGCTTTGCGGTCTCTGTAGCTTACATGGTTCAAGAGATAAAGATACTGTTAATATCACATTAAAGCCAACCAAAAAAACTAACTGAAGAAATCCCATTCAAGTCAATGGATGTTTTTTAAGTGTAATAAAGTTTAACAAAGTCTGAAAAATTCCTAAAAGTCACTAGAAGTACAGTATTTCAGACCATTCCGAATATTATAAAGTTTGAACAGTGACTCTATATGGAAGACTGAACCTGGAGCATCTTGCAGCGCAACCTCCAGTAATTATGAATAATTTAACTTCCACAGTCCTCAGTGCTTCAAAAGAAAAAAAAGCAATATAATGTATCTTGATAGGTCAACGGAGGCCAATATATTGAATGCTGCCATGTATAAAGATGGAGAGGTTCAGGTCATGGCTTGATAGGTGGTCAGAGGATAGTAGACGATAGTTATGGAGTCTGGTGATGATTTTTAGAGGGTTCAGTCTAGGGAACAGCCTAGACTAATCTTAAATTAGCTGGACTTCTACTCCCCTCTTTGTTACACCCACTCTGAGTGATGCCTCTGCAGCTTGTGGTGCCAGAAGGCTCACCACACAAGGTTCGGAAGACTAGCCAGTCATCTGCACTAGAAGTCCTCTTCGTTAGCACTCTGTCTATTATTCCTCTCACACTTCAGGCAGCTAAAAAATGTCTCCAAAATCAGGAACAGCCAAACAAGTACAACCCTATTTCCAAAAAAGTTGGGACACTGCGTAAAATGTAAATAAAAACAGAATGTAATGATGTGCAAATAATTTAAACCCTATATTCAATAGAAAATACTACAAAGACAACATATCATATGTTCAAACTGAGACATTTTATTGTTTCTTGAAATATATATACCCACTTTGAATTTGAGACATTTTATTGTTTCTTGAAATATATATACCCACTTTGAATTTGATGCCAGCAACACGTTTCAAAAAAGTTGGGACAACAAAAGACTAGAAAAGTTGTGTACTGCGAAAAAACTAAAACTGGTTGAATATCACCCAACTAATTAGGTCAATTGAAATCAGGTCAGAAACATGATTGGGTATTAAAAGATCATTCCAGAGAGGATGGGTCTGTCAGAAGTCAGGACGGGGAGGGGTTCACCACTGTGAAAGATAGTTTCAAATAGTGCAACATTTTAAGAATAATGTAAAATTGCAAAGACTTTGGGGATCTCATCATCCTCGGTACATAATATCATTAAAGGATTTAGCGAATCTGGAGAAATCTCTGTATGCAAGGGACAAGGCCAAAAACCAATACTAGATTGATGTGATTTTCTGACCCTCAGGTGGCACTACATTAAAAACAGACACGATTCTGTAGTGTAAATCACTGCATGGGCTCAGGAACACTTCCGAAAACCATTGTCTATGAACACAGTACGT
The DNA here is from genome assembly GCA_016801175.1 of Esox masquinongy. Taxonomy (NCBI): domain Eukaryota; kingdom Metazoa; phylum Chordata; class Actinopteri; order Esociformes; family Esocidae; genus Esox; species Esox masquinongy. The sequence goes on along the minus strand of JACXGI010013935.1, from coordinate 9,090 downwards.
CGCTGCATCCACACCTGCAAGTTAAAACTATACCATGCAAAGAAGAAACAAGATCCAGAACCACCGCCGCCTTCTCTGAGGCAAAGTGGAAAACTGTCCAAAACTTTAAATTATTTTTGGGAATCATGGACGCCGCATCCTCCGGGCTAAAGAAGAGAGGAACCATCTAGCTTGTTATCAGCACACAGATCAAAATCCAGCATTCGTGATGGTGTGGGAGTGCATTTGTGCACATGGCATGGGTGACTTGCAAATCTGTGAAGGCACCATTAATGGAGACCCGGAACTGTTGAGCAGCTGATATCCTAAATCAAGCAAGACTGGGAATACATTTCACCAATACACAAAGTAAAGGAATTAACCAATACACAAAATAAATATATAACAGGCCATATCACTTCTCTTAGCCTCTTTGAAACCGTAGCTAAACAGCTAGCTACTAGACTGTCATTTCCCATTCACCCTGAATAACAGACTGTGCATCCAATCGGCAAAGATAGTCCTAATGTATACCTACACTTTGCGTTGTTACTTGATGTTCTCATTTTATTATTGGGGGGGGGGCGTTCATATTTGGGGAATGGGTGTTGTATTGAATTGGGATTGTTTCATCATATTAGTGGTTATGTTGTGCATTATTGGGAGGTGCATTTCTATTGGGATTGTTTCATCATATTAGTGGTTATGTTGTGCATTATTGGGAGGTGCATTTCTATTGGGATTGTTTCATCATATTAGTGATTATATGTTGCAGTATTGGGGTTAGTATTTGTATTAGGAGTGTGTATGTGTATTAATGGTTGGTTTTTGCATCTCCGGGCCACCATTCAATTTCCTATACTTTTGGATTAGATTGTACAACACATTTGAAGGGATGTTCCTTCATACAGAATCATTCCATATTATTATTGTTTTCTCTGAGCAATTGTATTTGTATTAAAGAAATCATGGAGTTGTTTTGTTTAACAAAATGTAATATACATTTTTGACTCACCAAGGTTGCCACTTTTTGCGGACATAACAGCCTTTCTACCAAGGTTGGAAAGCCTTTCTACCAAGGTTGGAAAGCCTTTCTACCAAGTTTTCTTCCCAACACTGTTGCAGAAGTTCCAACAAATGCGTTACACTTGTAGGTTACTATGCTGTAACCCTTCTGCTCAGTTCATGCCAAACCAGCATGATGGGATTTAAGTCTGGAGACTGTGCTGGCCATTCCATGATTTAAAGTCTACCGTCTAGTTCTTTTCTAAGGTAGTTCTTACATAGCCTGTAGGTATGTTGTGGGTCATTATCTTGCTGTGGCATGAACTGCTGACCAACTAGACGTCCACCAGAGGGTATTGCATGGTGCTGCAAAATACTGTGGTAGCAGTTTTGGTTCAGGGTGCCTCTGTTGTCCTGTAAGCCGGCTGCACAAGCAGTTGACACTTTTGATTCTGTTGTGGCATTGGGTCTGCCAGACCTCTTCCTGTCAGAGTTTCCTCCAGCTTCCAAGTGCCGTTTGATGTTGTAGGAAACTGGACTCACTGACACCGTGGCAATCATAACAATTTCTCTAAAGGAAAGACCTACACATTTATAATGGTTATAATAGTCTGTCTTTCTTTGTTAATTGCCTTTTTGTCGCCTTTTGGAGTTTTTTTGACTCTGAAATGCACCTATTTTTTCATTTTTTTTGGTCTATTTTTTTTTTTTTACCTCTGGCAGTTCTGCTTACCACTTCAGGTTATTCACTGGACATGAACTGCTTGAATTTCAAGAAAAATGGGGGTGTTCTAAAATGGTAGTGCAGTTCCCCATATGCTTTGCATGAACATGATGTCACGCCCCCGCCTCTGTGATCACGCAGAGGCGGGCCCTCGCGTCCCTGAGCCAGTTCACACCCAATTACGCACCTGTTCCCAATCCACAATTACACACCTGTCCCCAATCGCCCCATCACCTACAGTATTTCCACAGTCCTCTGCCATCCCTTCCCTGCCGGATTATGGTCGATAATGACATGCGCTGTTCAGCAACTCACGAGTCTACATTCCGTTTGGATTTCCCGTGTACCGACTCGCTGCCCGTCCCTGACTACTCTGCCAACTCCCTGCCTGTGCTTCCGTTGCCAGCCCGTGTGTCGACCTTCTGCCCGTCCCTGACTACTCTGCCTGCTACCTGTCTGTACTCCCGCCGTCCGCCCGTGTACCGACCTGCTGCCTGTCCTCGACTGCTCTGTCTACCACCGGTCCCCTTGCCCGACTCCGATTCCCCTACCTGTCTCTTTCCCTCTGCCCCTCCTCTCCGCGATTGGGTCCTCGCTCCCGACCGTGACAGTATAATCCGGCCAATCATGGACCCAGCGGATTTGGATTCCTTACATCAGGCAGTGACCTCCCAAGGAGCCGAACTAGACCAACAACAGTCAACGCTCCTTGAAATAATGGGCAACCTGCAGGCCGTCTCCGCCAGCGTTGCTTCCATACAGGACCAGCTGAGTTCCCGTCGCGCCACCTACACCCACGCCGACACACCCAGACCCCGGACCGGTACCTCCTCTGGGTCGCGAACCGTGGGTACCCACACCTGAATGGTACGACGGGAATTTAGGATTATGCAGTTCCTTCCTGCTACAGTGCAGCCTTGTCTTCGCGCAGCAGCCACTTACCTATGCCACAGACAGTGCTAGGATCGCCTACCTGCTTGGGTTGCTCCGCGGACCCGCCCTGGATTGGGCCTCTGCCCTGTGGGAGTGACAGGACCCGGCAACTCAGTCCTACGTTTTGTTCACCAACGAGATGCGGAGACTGTTTGATCACCCGGTCCGAGGGAGGGACGCCTCCGTCCGTATGTTTGCACTGTGCCAGGGCAGATGTAGCGTGGCTGAATACACCATCGAGTTCCGCACCCTGGCTGCTGAAAGTGGTTGGAACGGAGAGGCTTTACAGGCGGCGTACACTAACGGTCTAAACAACCATATACGGAACGAATTGGTTTCCCATCCAGAACCGGATTGCCTGGACAGTCTCATCGCCCTGACCATCCGGATGGACAATCGGTCTTGGGAACGTAGGAGGGAGAGAGAGCGAGAGGCACTCCGGTCACCACCCGCACCTGAACCTGCCGTGACAAGGGACAGGTCGTCTCGTCCTGCGTCAGCTACTTCTCTCATGCCGATGGGCCTGGGCCGTCTTCGGTTAAACGTGGCGGAACGTCAGCGGAGGAAGGTGAGCAACAGCTGCCTTTATTGTTGCCTTCCGGGACATTATATCGCGAGCTGTCCCCTAAAGGGTAGCAAACCTGCAGATCCGCTGGTCCCCGAGAGATGTTCATTGAGCCCTACCACGGAACAATTCTGCTCCCGTATTCCCTTTTACGCCACCATCTGCCACAACGGTCAGCGCCTCAAAATTCAAGTGCTGATCGACTCCGGAGCGGACGACTTTTTCTTGGATTCCGTCCTGGTTTCCCAACTGGGACTCTCCGCAGAGCCTCTCCAGGAAACGATTGAGGCCGTATCCCTGGACGGCAGACGACTGGCCAGGGTCACGTCCCGCACCGAACCTGTTAAACTACTGCTATCCGGCAATCACACCGAAACCATCCGCTTCCTGATCATCAGCTCCCCCCATATTCCGTTGGTTTTGGGACACTCCTGGTTACATCCAGCACGTCCGTCAGGTTCTCCTTCGTCTGCTGGAGAATCGTCTGTATGTTAAAGCTGAGTAGTGCGAGTTCCATGTGGCAACCATTTCCTTCCTGGGATATATTGTTTCGGAGGGGCAGGTGAGGATGGACCCGTCCAAGGTGGAGGCAGTGTTGGAGTGGCCGAGACCGGGCTCCAGGAAGGAATTACAACGTTTCCTGGGCTTCGACAACTTCTATTGGCGGTTCATCCGAAACTACGGCCGAGTGGCTGCTCCCCTGACCGCCCTCACCTCCATCGCCAAGCCTTTCACCTGGACCTCGGAGGCAGAGGAAGCATTCCGGGACCTCAAAGCCCGCTTCACCTCTGCTCCTGTCCTCTCCCAACCGGACCCGTCCCGCCAGTTCGTGGTGGAGGTGGATGCCTCTGACGTGGGGATTGGGGCTGTCTTGTCCCAGCGCAGCGCCGAGGATGGGAAGCTCCACCCCGGATGCCCTATCCCGCGCCTTCTCTAAGGAGGAGGACTCGTGCACCCTTCCCGACACGATCCTGCCCAGGAGTTGCGTAGTCGGCGCTGCGTTGTAGAAGGTGGAAGAGGAAGTTAAGGCCGCCCTCCTGCGCAATCCTGGGCCGGGAAACGGTCCCCGTGGTCGCCTTCTCGTCCCCGAAACTGTCCGGTCGGCAGTACTCGAGTGGGCACACGCATCCAAGCTAACATGCCATCCTGGTCTTGCCCACACCTTGGCATTCCTCCAGAGGTGCTTTTGGTGGCCGTCCATACGGAAGGATACCCAGGACTACATCTCCGCCTGTCCCGTCTGCGCGCAGAACAAGAGCTCCATCTGGCCCAGCTCCGGCCTCCTGCGTCCCCTACCCGTTCCACGCCGTCCCTGGTCCCACCTGTCTCTGGACTTTGTTACCGGTCTGCCCCACTCCGAAGGGAACACGGTCGTCCTCACTGTAATAGTCCGTTTCAGTACATTTGCTTGTTTTCTCCCCTTGCCCAAACACCCCACTGCTAAGGAGACGGCAGCCATCCTAGTGAAGGAGGTATTCAGCATCTTCGGCCTCCCCACCGACCTGGTGTCCGACCGCGGTCCCCAATTCACCTCGGTGGTGTGGAGGTCATTCTACCTCGCCATCGGTGCCACCGTCAGTCTCTCTTCTGGGTTCCACCCCCAAACCAACGGTCAAGCCGAACGGGCCAACCAGTCCCTAGAAACCACCCTCCGCTGCCTTGTCTCCACCAATCCCACCACCTGGTCCCCCCAGCTGACCTTTGTGGAGTACGCCCACAATACACTGCCCACGTCCGCTACTGGCATGTCCCCATTCCAGTGCCTGTTCGGTTACCAACCTCCGCTGTTCCCGTCCCAGGAGAGAGATCTGGCCGTCCCGTCGGTGCAGGCCCATGCGTCCGCCCCCTCCCCGTATCATCGACGGGGCGCCGCGTTCACAGTTCGGCGCGTACTGGACTCCCGGTGCCGTGGCCGCGGTGTCCAGTATCTGGTGGACTGGGAGGGCTGTTTGTTATACAGGTAACAAACTAATCTCAGTTTGTTACCTGTATAAAAGACACCTATCCACAGAAGCAATCAATCAATCAGATTCCAAACTCTCCTCCATGGCCAAGACCAAAGAGCTGTCCAAGGATGTCAGGGACAAGATTGTAGACCTACACAAGGCTGGAATGGGCTACAAGACCATCGCCAAGCAGCTTGGTGAGAAGGTGACAACAGTTGGTGCGATTATTCGCAAATGGAAGAAACACAAAAGAACTGTCAATTTCCCTCAGTCTGGGTCTCCATGCAAGATCTCACCTTGTGGAGTTGCAATGATCATGAGAACAGTGAGGAATCAGCCCAGAACTACACGGGAGGGTCTTGTCAATGATCTCAAGGCAGCTGGGACCATAGTCACCAAGAAAACAATTGGTAACACACTACGCCGTGAAGGACTGAAATCCTGCAGCGCCCGCAAGGTCCCCCTGCTCAAGAAAGCACATGTACAGGACCGTCTGAAGTTTGCCAATGAACATCTGAATGATTCACAGGAGAACTGGATGAAAGTGTTGTGGTCAGATGAGACCAAAATCAAGCTCTTTGGCATCAACTCAACTCACCGTGTTTGGAGGAGGAGGAATGCTGCCTATGACCCCAAGAACACCATCCCCACCGTCAAACATGGAGGTGGAAACAATATGCTTTGGTGGTGTTTTTCTGCTAAGGGGACAGGACAACTTCACCACTTCAAAAGGACGATGGTTGGGGCCATGTACCGTCAAATTTTGGGTGAGAACCTCCTTCCCTCAGCCAGGGCATTGAAAATAGGTTGTGGATGGGTATTCCAGCATGACAATGACCCAAAACACACAGCAAAGGCAACATAGGAGTGGCTCAAGAAGAAGCACATTAAGGTCCTGGAGTGGCCTAGCTAGTCTCCAGACCTTAATCCCATAGAAAATCTGTGGAGGAGCTGATGGTTCGAGTTGCCAACCGTCAGCCTCGAAACCTTAATGACTTGGAGAAGATCTGCAAAGAGGAGTAGGACAAAATCCCTCCTGAGATGTGTGCAAATCTGGTGGCCAAATACAAGAAACGTCTGACCTCTGTGATTGCCAACAAGGTTTTGCCACCAAGTACTAAGTCATGTTTTGCAGAGGGGTCGAATACTTATTTTGCTCATTAAAATGCAAATCAATTTATAACATTTTTGACATGCGTTTTTCTGGATTTTTTTGTTGTTATTCTGTCTCTCACTGTTCAAATAAACCTACCATTAAAATTATAGACTGATCATTTCTTTGTCAGTGGGCAAACGTACAAAGTCAGCAGGGGATCAAATACTTTCTTCCCACACTTTAAGTATTTACTGTATGTCTGACGTATTAGTCATTGCTTTATTGGCATAGTGTAACAGTGTAGATAATGTTCATTGGAAATAATTATTTACTTACAATACAACAACATCAAAGAAATAATAATAAAGATTGCAACTAAGGAAATTAGTAGAACATATTGTAGATATTTCCAAATTGTACCTTTCTTTGGCTTGTCTTATTGCTTTTATCATTAGTGAATATTGGCCTGATTTTACCCTTTATGCATTGTTTTAGTTATCCTCTGGACAACAAAGCAAAATTTCCAGAACTTTGCTTGCAATAATGGGGTGCCTCCACGCTTCACTGCCATAAAATGCAATTGTTTCAATGACATTGCGTCATGTTTTGGCACATTTTATTAGTCTTTCATTTTTCATTTTTAAGTCATGGCATGAAATATCAAACACACATTCTTTGTCAGTTCTTTCAATGCCTCAGTTAGATGTCCAGTATTTTTCAACATAAATAATTGTAGTTAATGAAACACTCTGCATGTTTTATACAAAGTGAAAACTTCAGTCTAAATCTCTGATATCTGGATCTTCTCTGGAAAATCTTTATGTTTGTATTTTTTGAGTTAAATATCATGCAAACACACAGTAACATGTTCCTCCAGTACACATTTTCTCCAGTCCTCCAGTCCACTTGTATTATTCACAACAAGACTGTCTATAAGGGTCTCCCACTAGGCTAACGTTCAGATGAAACATACACTCATGTAATTCCAAAATTCTATTTTATTTTCTACCCACATTCACTGGTACACTGGACACTCCCATGCCTGTCAATTTGGCAAATTTAAATACAGCCAAGTGTGGTATCAAATGAAGCAGCATTTCTGATGTTTGATCACATAAAGGAATACTTTGATTACATCCAGTCTGGCCAGAGCCAGCAACTCCGTATTATCTGCTAAGATCTTTCAACTGGATCAGAATGGGGGGCATTTGGGGGCAGTCCCCAATCAAAAATAATTATTATAAAAATTGTAAAATGTGAAATCAATTCTCAATTTTTTCAGTTTTATTCACATTTTAGGATACTTCAGTATAATGCATTTGTAAATAGAAACAATGGCGTTTGTTTTCTTTCATTCGTGAATGACATTGATACAATAACTATCAGTATACAGTGGATATAAAAAGTCTACACACCCCTTTAAAATGTCAGGTTCTTGTGATGTAAAAGAATGAGACAAAGATAAATCATGTCAGAACTTTTTCCACCTTTAATGTGGCCTATAACGTGAACAATTCAATTGAAAAACAGAAATGAACTGAAATTTTTGAGGGGGAAAAATAAAAAACTCACAATAACCTGGTTGCATAAGTGTGCACACCCTCAAACTAATACTTTGTTGAAGCACGTTCTGATTTCATTACAGCACTCAGTCTTTTTGCGTAGGAGTCTATTAGCATGGCACATCTTGACGTGGCAATATTTGCCCACTCTTGTTTGCAAAAGCGCTCCAATTCTGTCAGATTGCGAGGACATCTCCTGTGCACAGCCCTCTTCAGATCACCCCACAGATGTTCAATTGGATTCAGGTCTGGGCTCTGACTGGGCCATTCCAAAACGTTAATGTTCCTCTGGTGAAGCCATGCTTTTGTGGATTTGGATGTGTGCTTTGGGTCGTTGTCGTGCTGAAAGGTGAACTTCCTCTTCATCTTCAGCTTTCTAACGGACGCCTGAAGGTTTTGTGCCAAAATTGCCTGGTATATGGAACTGTTCATAATACCCTCCACCCTGACTAAGGCCCTGGTTCCAGCTGAAGAAAAACAGCCCCAAAGCATGATGCTGCCACCACCATGCTTCACTGTGGGCATAGTGTTCTTTGGGTGATGTGCGGTGTTGTTTTTGCGCCAAACATACCTTTTGGAATTATGGCCAAAAAGTTCAACCTTGGTTTCATCAGACCATAACACATATTCTCACGTGCTTTTGGGGGACTTGATGTTTGTTTTTGCAAACTTCAGCCGGGCTTGGATGTTTTTCTTTGTAATATAAGGCTTCCGTCTTGCCACCCTACCCCATAGCCCGATCATATGAAGAATACGGGAGATTGTTGTCACATGTAGCACACAGCCAGTACTTGCCAGAAATTCCTGCAGTTCCTTTAATGTTGCTGTAGTCCTCTTGGAAGTCTCCCTGACCAGTTTTCTTCTCGTCTTTTCATCAATTCTGGAGGGACGTCCAGTTCCTGGTAATGTCTCTGTTGTGCCATATTTTCTCCACTTGATGATGACTGTCTTCACTGTGTTCCATAGTATATCTAATGCTTTGGAAATTCTTGTGCACCCTTCTCCTGACTGATATTTTTCAACAATGAGATCCCTCTGATAATTTGGAAGCTCTCTGCGGACGATGGCTTTTGCTCTGAGTTGCAACTGAGAAAATGTCAGGAAAATCCTATTAGAACAGCTGAACTTTATTTGTGATTAATCAGAGTCACTTTAAATGATGGCAGGTGTGTAATGACTTCTATTTAACATGAGTTTGAATGTGATTGGTTAATTCTGAACACAGCCACATCCCCAGTTATAAGAGGGTGTGCACACTTATGCAACCAGGTTATTGTAAG
>JACXGI010013934.1:0-19903 GCA_016801175.1 Esox masquinongy | reverse complement strand
TCGGACCGCTTCTGTTCAATCTCTATATGTTACCTCTGGGCAAAATTCTACAGAACAACAACATTAACTACCACAGCTATGCTGATGATACTCAAATATATATGGCTCTCGAACCGTATGACAACAGCTCAATAGACTCTCTGTGTCACTGTATAGAGCACATAAATACCTGGATGAACCAAAATTGTCTACAATTAAAGATTATTGTGTTTGGCAACAAAAATAAAAGAACTAGTATTAGTAAAGAGCTAGACTCTCGGGCCCTTAAAACCAAAGATCAAGTGCGTAATCTTGGTGTTCTGATAGACTCAGACCTCACATTTAACAGTCATATCAAAGCAGTCACCAAAACAGCATTCTATCATCTAAAAAATATAGCCAGAATCAAAGGCTTGGTTTCCCAAAAAGACAAAGAGAAGCTCATCCATGCTTTTATCTCTAGTTGGGTTGACTACTGTAATGGCCTCTTAACTGGACTCCCAAAAAAGACTGCAAAACAGCTGCAGCTCATTCAGAATGCAGCTGCTAGAATGTTAACCAGGACCAAGAGAACAGAGCACATCACTCCGGTTCTTAAATCTTTACATTGGCTTCAGGTCAGTTACAGAATAGATTTCAAAGTGGTGCTTTTAGTTTATAAATCTCTGAATGGTTTAGGACCCGAATACATTTATGTTTGAAGAATATAAACCGAGCAGGGCTCTTAGATCCATGAACACTGGTCAGCTAGTAGAGCCCAGAGCCCAAACTAAACATGGAGAAGCTGCGTTTAGCACATATGCTGTACAACTGGAATAAACTACCAGAAGATCTTAGACGTGCCCCAAACGTATCCATTTTTAAATCCAGGTTAAAAACACTACTCTTTTCACGTGCCTACGACTGAGCACTTAAACTTAACCACACTGTTTAGCCTTATAGCTTCCTATGTTTTTATCCCATTTCTAATCTTTTTTTTTAATCTTTATGTTTTCTTATAGTATTTCTATTATTATGATGTTTTCATTTGTTTTGATGTTTTAATTTGAGTATTTGTTTTTATGTTATTGTATTTTTATATATTTTATGTTTTATTTTTCTTTGTAAAGCACATTGAATTGCTTCGATGTATGAATTGTGCTATATAAATAAACTTGCTTGCTTGCAAAGTTGGTCTTCATAATCTCTGCAAGTCATCTTCATTACTTCTGTGGGTTTCATGAGTTTCTTCATAAAAGTGTCAAACTCAATAAGCTGAGCAGCACAAAAGTGGTAGATTCTTGTTTGTTGCTCAACGTGTTGAAACACACTCTGCCCACAAGATGTGAGCGGTACTGGAGCGGTACTGGAGCGGTCCTCGGGCCCGGTACTGAAACAGTACTGGAATGATATTGACCATTAGCCTTCTGGTCTGCTCTAATAGCACTCCATGGCTTCACCCACATACTCTGCTGGTTACAGAAAAATTTACATTTCTGAAAGTGAGAAGAGAAGAATGACTTCAGGGCCAAAATAAACAAAGTGAAAATGTACAGAAAGAGTAAAGAAATTACACGTTTAAATCCAAGTTTGGGTGCATGACAGAACAGTTGAAGCCACATGATCAGTGACGCACACACATCTCCAGTCTCATGGCATTATTACAAGGGGAAAACCAACTAACACACGTAAGCACCCTGCATGTAAAGACAAACAAAACACAATGTCCTCGGTATCAGGTAGCAGGTAGTATAAGACGGCTGACAGCTAAAGTTACTGCCAGATAACATTACTGTGTCCTGTCTGGCCTGTTCTCCAGGCAGCCATGTTTTTGTACAGTTATGTGAAAAATTTGAAACACCAGCAGGAAACCTTAACCCATAATTTGACATATTGATATGTAATCTTTACTTCAACACTACTAACAGATGAAGGTGACCTAACTCAATAAATGACACTGAAGGATACCACTCTGCAATCATTTAATACCCATCATCATTCATCAAAAATTAACCGAAGTGCAATTAAATAGTGTAGGAAAAATAAGTACACTCTCAATAACTCGGCTGAAATAACTGTGCAGCTGTTTCTTGTAACTGTCAATCTCAGGGGGCGTAAACTATTTTATGTAAATCAGATTTTATGTAAATCAAATTTGTAAGATATTTTACATTATGTCAGGTACCATTAGGGTAAAGACTATGGGGACATTATTGTAGCAAAACTATTTACAAATGTGAGTGAAGAGTTGGGTAATGCCCCCATGTGTAACTGTATCTCAATCCGTGCGTGCGTAATCAGATTTGTAAATGTGTAAAATAATCTCTAAATGTGTACTGAGTTTTGTGAATGTGTGCAGGGATCTGCAAACATGTATTCAGGTTCCATGTGGAGCGGAGGGGGGGGCAGCTGGAATCGTCAGGTATCGTCTTGATCTGCAACACAACCAGGAGGACTTTGGACCGGGACAGCAACGGGTCTTTAGAGCCTGGTAGAAAATGCATTCCTTAGATCTGCAAGGATTTATAGTGGAGAAGGAGAACTGACCCTACTCCCCCAGCACAATAATATAGCAGCGTAAGACCTTGGGGCTGAGACTGGGGGGTCCAGTGACACTGTGGCCCTATCCGGGGGAGGCCCCGGACAGGGCCCAACAGGCAGGAAATCAATCCACCCACATTGCCAAGCATCAACCAAAGGGACACCCACCAACCGCAACCACCCTGAATGAGGGCCGAGTATTGCCAGCAGAGTACAGCCCAATTGCACAAGTGTGCAACAGAGAGACAACAACAAGCCAGTGACTCCGCCCCCGAATGGCGTTGGAGGGAGGGCATCTCAGTGGCGATGAGAGCCCACCTGGCAAGACAGCAAGGGAGGACAGTATCAAGCCATTCTGGTCACCTTCATGCCCCTGGGCCAGACTACACTTAATCATAGACCATGCTGTAGAGATGAGTCTTTAGTAGACACTTGAAAGTTTGCACTGAGTTTGCGTTTCTAACCTTAATTGGCTAATCATTCCACAGTAATGGAGCTCTATGAGAGAAGGCCCTGCCTCTGGCTGTTTGTTTAGAAATTCTAGGTACAATTAAAAGGCCTGCATCTTGCGATCTAAGGTTACGTGTAGGTATGTATGGCTGGATCATTTCAGCGAGGTAAGTAGGAGCAAGTCCATGTATTGTTTTATAGGTTAACAATAAAACCTTAAAATCAGCCCTAACCCTAACAGGCAGCCAGTGTAAAGAGGCTAGTACTGGAGTAATGTTTTCACATTTTTTAGTTCTAGTTAGTATTCTAGCAGCCGTGTGCAGCACTAATTGAAGTTTATTTATTGATTTATCAGGGTAACTGGAAAGAAGACCATTGCAGTAATCTAATCTAGAAGTAACAAAAGCATGGATTTATTTTTCTGCATCAGTTTTTGATAGGTTTCTGATTTTTGCAATGTTTCGAAGATGAAAATAAGCAACTTGAGACATATTTTATATGTTAATCAAAGGAGAGGTCAGGGTCAAGGGTAACGCCGAGGTTTCTTACAGTTTTTTGGGATACGACCATGCAGCCGTCGAGGTTCACAGTGAGATCTGCCAACAAAGCTCTTTGTTTCTTGGGTCCTAAAACGAGCATTTCTGTTTTTCTTGAGTTTAAAAGCAAGAAGTTCTGAAGACAATGTCTACAATCAATGACAAATGCATATGATTTCTTGCAAGCTGTGCAGAATTCACAAGTGTTGAAATCTCCGTTGCCTGTGCAGTTCTTGCTTGTATTTCTCTCTTAAGTAACGTGCATTTCAAGTGTTCTTTGATTGATGCTTGCCTCCTCAGTCCCTTATTGCTATCCATTGCATGTCGCCAGTTATTATAACCAGTTTGGATGAATGCCTTTTCAGCATTAGCATTGGAGCCGATGTTAAATTGTCGACAAGCACAGCAGAAAGCTGCATCTGCCTTGCAGGAATATTCCAGCCACTCTCTGCCTTTGAACCACATGCTACAAAATGCCCGCTTTTCCCAACAGTACTGACGGGTTGGGTATTTTCCCAGACCAACCTGCGCTGGCTCATCTTTGCCGAGGTCATCAGGCACTTGCAGGGGTGTATCGACGGTGCTGCTAGTTCTGGTCTCGGCGACTATACGCCCCTCTCTGTCACCAGCTGGCAGGACGGTTGTACAGGTGCCGTTGCTGCGGTCAAAGGGCTCGACAGCGTTGGCACAACAGCCCTGGCCTCTGTGGCCTGCTTTCCCCCGTCCCTGCCACTTTGATCTGATGCTGTGCCCCGGCCAAAACACTTTCTAATATCCATTACCTGAACTGATTATTTTGAATTTATTGTTAACAATATTTTTTTCATGTAGTTGAGGGGTGAAAATCCTTTCCGTTATAGGCATAAGCAGGGACGTCACTAGAAAATCATGGATGGGGGGGGCTAAGCCTCGTTTTGGGGGGTCTGGGCATACTCCCTAAAACATATTTTCATCATGTATTTTTAGAGTAACAATGGGTGTAAAATCAATCAAAATAAGGTTATTGTTGGTCAAGGTTGGCTAAAACTATACCTGTCTCATAGTTTGTTTTAGACACTGATCTAATATGACTTAAATTCTATCTAAATTAAGAAATTAAAGTCCACTCTGTCTTCATCCATCCAACACCAACAAAAGTCACAAAAATGGCTGTACTATGTATCCAAAACACTTTTGTCAACTACAGTTTATAGTAAATGAACATCTACATACAGTATATTCTGTTTCTAAGCAAGATTTCTCTGAATCATTCTGAATCATTTCAAAAATAGATTTAGTCATTAGCCCATTCATCTCGGAATAAAGTCATAAAAAAATGTACCACAGTAAAAAAAAGAAACATTTAACAACCAAATCTCTCTTCCTGAACAGCATACGTTGCAATGTTAACTTCAAACCCAAACAAACATAAATCTGCGAAACACGCACAGTTTTGCAACTGTGTTCCTGATGATTATTAGTGACATACAAATGTTAGCTAGCATGTAATTAATGGGAAATTAATATTTTCACTAGTTGGTTAGTGTTGTCGCTAAAAAATACAACCCCCTATTATCGGCCACTGTCCCCAATTATTGGCCACCTTACTATTTTGTTGAATTATATTATAATTTATTTATTTATTTGTAATACAAATGACAAATCTTAGTCTTCTCTGAAGTGTCTACTAGAAAGTTGTAGCTAGCTTGCCTTCCGGTAAAGAAAAAAAAGACTGATCACTTTGATATTACATGACGTGTGGTCTGTCGCGCAAGTCACATTTCACGAACTGCAACTTGTCTAACCAATTTCCATACGACACTTATGATCTCACTTTTTATTTTTTACTTCCATACATTTCTATAAAAAATGGTGGTGGGCTATCTGAAAGGTTATATTGATTAGAAAAACGTATCGTCGCTTTCCAGTGCTATTACATTTAGAACTTAAGAGGATTTACTTCTCCGATCACTAGAAACGTTAGCTACTATGACAGAAGACAGCTCGCTTCAGATGAGCGAGTTACATTCAAAGCATCAAACTCAACCAAACCTGCTGCCAAATGAACACGATTCTATCCAATTTGTAAGAAGTTTGGAAATGTTGACGAAAAAAAGAAATCACAGAGAAAATATATTGACTGATATATTGATTTATTTAGGGATGGCTAATTAATTTTTTAAAATAGGCCTATTGACGTCCCTTGGCATTAGTAACTTTGAATATAAACCTTCAATTTGAAATTGACCCTGTCCTTCAACTGTGTGAAGGCCAATCAAAATTCCAATATGTGACTTATGTATGATATTAATGCGCTGCCAGAACTATGGCTTTTCTGTTACCCTCTGTGCTGCTACACAGCGAAATCATCAGCGCAACAAATCAAGTGTTGGGTAAATTGCAGGACAGAATAGAGATACAAGACTGAGGGGGCACAACATTCTAACTGAGGAGGCTTTGCCCGCTTTTGCCGCCTCGTGGAGCCGGGCCTCGAAGTACTTCAAATAATCTATAATCTTTCTTCTGAACGCCTGGAAAAGTTATTCTGATTCTGCTATGATGTGTTACAACACACCAAAACCAAGTTTCTAATCTTTTCAGGAAAGGCTGGACCTCCCCCCCCCCATGTACTCTTTTATGATTTTGTAATCATTTGCACCTGTTTTGGTGAAATTGCTTGTCTGTTTATTTTAATTGCATGAATAGTTTCAAAATGTACTTTTGTGTGTGATTTGTGACATTTGATTTCCTTTATCAATGAATGTCGCTGGAATTCAGCTCAAATATGCATGTGTCAAAATATTATAGAAAAGGACAACTTTCCAGGGGGTGTATTTACATTTCCACATGACTGTAGGTCACAACATTCCCACATCAGAGGATGACTAGACCATTTTCCCTCACCTTATCAACCCATACAGTACATGTGAGCATTAATTATGTTAACTTTACCATGCATGTATCAAACTCATTCCACGGAGGACAGAGTGCGCTACCTTGGACTTGATTGACGAGATAAGATCACTGATAAGTTAGGGCCCATGCTCACCTGGTTGTATAGCTCTAAATTGAAAAGGTTCTGATATACAGTCCTCAGACAGTAGGCCCTCCATGGAATGAGTTTGGCTGAGCCGCTGAGCTACCAGCTTCACAGTTACAGTGAAGTTAGTCCTCAACTTCGATGAAACATGGCGGGAGTGCTACAGCTTCTGTCTATTTTGACCTGTACAAGCAATCAGCTGGACAGAGTCAGGCAATAGCCGGACACAGCCCGGCATTAGCTGGACAGAACCAGGCATTAGCTGGACAGAACCCAGCATTAACTGGACAGAACCCAGCATTAACTGGACAGAACACGACATTAGCTGAACACAACCCAGCATTAACTGGACAGAACACGACATTAGCTGGACAGAGCACGACATTAGCAGGACAGAGCCCTGACATTTGAGAAATGTAGTCTACAGCACAATGATCTAATTAAAATATGCTATTAGTTCTACGTAATTATTTTCAAATGTTAGCTATGACGTTCATGAGATAAAGTAGAATATGATGTTCTTATAAAAGCTAACAGGTTTTACTGGAGAGCAAAACATTTCCCATTGTGTCTTCACTGCTAAATCATAAATGTTTTAGTATCCTATACACTAATAAATACAGACTGTTTGTGTAGACCAATGTAATTAATTTTAGCTACAACTGATAAAAAGTCATTTTGTCCAGTTAAACATCAACTGATAATTTCCTCAAATCCATAGGCATCACCAGAACCAGGCATTCTGGGCTCTTGCACTGGATATTTTTTGGTTAGCCCAGAGTGTTTTGTGAGCAGACATTAACTCATCTGGTGTTATTTAACCTGCGCAACTGGAGCTGATGAGTGCTTCATTTTCATGGCGCTCACTTCGTTTCAATTGCACAGGATTGTTTGTCATATCAACAGAGCATGTCTGCATTTGTGGTGGATCTTGGTGTGCTCCAAGAGAACTACTGATGTTGGGAAATCAAAAGTGTCCAACTCCTTCAAGCAGCTTGTGATGTGCATAAGCCTGGTTAATTTTTCCCCCCAAAGACTTGATCTTGAGGTCATATTTATTCATTTTTAGAGAGATAATCCCCTCTCAGTGGGCGAAGTGTAAATTGGGATAAGTAATACAATTTGTGCTGTTTCTTAGGCTGCACTCCACCGAAGTCCCCCATGAGGACAAGGTATCCATTTAGGCAGTTTTGCAAACTTCACAATTAGATTTTTTTCTTCCAGACCATTTGGTTGGTCGCTAATAATTTTACCGGCTTATAATTTTTTTTTACATCTGCCAAAAGCCAGCTATAGCAGGCTAACAGAAGCCCTGAGATGTATATAAATAACATCTGCTCTGTGAACTGCGTATGTCCAATAGCCCAATTCACAGTGGAAATCCCGCTAAACCATGCACATGTTTGTAGAAAAATTGGCAAGTATTCAAGACTTAGCTCGGTTTGTATTATTTGTCTCTCCTACCACTTGGGGGTTGCTATGGCAAGGCAGTAATTGGACAATTTATAAGTTTGAGAGTGGAAAAAAACTTGGCCAACTTCCTTCTTCAATCTCTAAAAACTCTTCTCTTTCCTTTTCACCCGATCAATCTGAAGTGTTTCCACTCCAAAATTTGATGATGAGAGAAACCAATAAGCTGATAGTGATTTTTTTTTTTGCTAAACAACTTATTATGTAAACAAGTCACGCATGTTCTCAAAGTGTGTGAATAATTATTGACTTAGGGTCAAGTGACATTTCCCAATAAGAGAACATTCTGTCAGTATCCTATCTACACTTCAACATATCTCTTCACTGTGTGCCTGGGCAGAAAGCCCTTTGTTCATGACATTCAAAAATGATCCTTAATCACCTGGCTATCTGGTCTGTGAATAACTTTTGTATTGTGTGGTAATCATCCCTAGTTTTTTTTTTTTTTTTTGGCGAAATGTGAGAACTGATTAATATGATTAATATTAACTAATTCATATAAAATGGTATTTATGATACAAGAAAAATCCATATGAGAATGATATCATGGAGTAACAGAAACTGCTGTCTTTCTAGATAGGAAAATACCCTCATGTCTTGTGCTTTGCATCTCACTGATTCCAAAATGAAAGGCACCATTATAATCCCAGAGGGCTAGTCAAAAAGCCAAAATTGTCTATAATCTAAGACATTAAATTTCAGTTTAATTGAAAACCAAAACTCACCTGCTGTCTTAATTTAATGTCAGAATTTGACAGGTATATATTGTCAGAAATCAGACTATTTCTCATGGAGATGTGGGAAGTTAAAAGGTCAGCTAGCTTTCTGCTTTTACTTGTTTTTCTTCTTCTGCAGTATACTGGCAGTCTGCAATTATTTTAAGGTGCATGCCACCACCTACTGTACCGGAATAATATGATTAATCACAGCTTTCTGACTAATGATGCAATGAGAACATTAATTAAATTAATAGATTGAACATAATTCCTATATTTTCAAGAGCCAAGAGCCAACAAAAAAGAGCCCCACCTTCTTCTATCAGCTTCTTCACAATCCCTAAAATCCCTTCAACCCTTTCCAGGTTCATATGTTTTGCATAAGAATACTAAAACGAAAATTTGTTATTCTAGACAACTCCATGTTTTCACCACTCTGCTATCTCCCTCTAGTGTATGAGAGAGAGACTGCTATCTCCCTCTAGTGTATGGGAGAGAGACTGCTATCTCCCTCTAGTGTATGGGAGAGCGACTGCTATCTCCCTCTAGTGTATGGGAGAGAGACTTCTATCTCCCTCTAGTGTATGGGAGAGAGACTGCTATCTCCCTCTAGTGTATGGGAGAGAGACTGCTATCTCCCTCTAGTGTATGTCATTCCCGTGGGCAATGACACGTACTTGTAGACAACTGAAATACAGGAATAGCACCAATGACACGTACCTGTAGACAACTGAAATACAGGAATAGCACCAATGACACGTACCTGTAGACAACTGAAATACAGGGATAGCACCAATGACACGTACCTGTAGACAACTGAAATACAGGAATAGCACCAATGACACGTACCTGTAGACAACTGAAATACAGGGATAGCACCAATGACACGCACCTGTAGACAACTGAAATACAGGAATAGCACCAATGACACATACCTGTAGACAACTGAAATATAGGAATAGCACCAATGACACGTACCTGTAGACAACTGAAATACAGGAATAGCACCAATGACAGGTACCTGTAGACAACTGAAACTGAAAACCTTATCAGACTTGTAAGGCAGTGACAGAGTCCAGTAGTACAAAGGGTGGGCATAGTTAGTGATGGAAAATCACAGAGTTCAGCAGGGTTACAGCAGATGGAAAGAAGCTGTTCCTGAGCCTGCTGGTGCGAGAACGGAGAGACCTGTACCACCTGCCTGATGGAAGGAAGGCAAACAGTTTGTGGCCTGGATGTGAGGGGTCCCTGGTGATGCTGCATGCCCTACGCAGACACCGCCTGCACTGGAGGTCTCACGGAGCACACAACCTCAATCATATTACGCATTACGCAACCTCAATCACATTACACAGTACACAACCTAAACCATATTACTCATTACGCAACCTCAATAACATTCCACAGTACACAACCTCACTCATATTACCCAGCACACAACTGCAAACATTTTACTCATCACACAATCTCAATCACATTATGCATTACATACCCTCAGTCACATTACCCAGCATAAAACATCAATCACATTACACAGTACACAACCTCGACTAAATAAAGGTTGAATCAAAAAAATGTCCAGTAATCATTACACAGTACCCAACAGCAACACAAACACTTTACAACCTCAATCACATGATAC
The DNA here is from genome assembly GCA_016801175.1 of Esox masquinongy. Lineage (NCBI taxonomy): Eukaryota > Metazoa > Chordata > Actinopteri > Esociformes > Esocidae > Esox > Esox masquinongy. Next base: position 9,571 of record JACXGI010013934.1, on the reverse strand, counting down.
AGTAAATAACAACATAATCACATTACACAATAGACAACTACGTACCTATCCTCTGGATTATAATGCGCCGATCTTGTCATAATCGTATCCATTTTATCCCACTTGATGCTTGTGATCTGAAGACCCGCAAGTGTGCTTTATATGCCGCTGAAGTTGCTCAGTGTGTTTCTGTCTCTTCACGTAATCACACATTGTTTAAAGCATTGTTTAAAATACACATTAACTACATCAATAGTTAAAACCATAACTAGCCAACTAGGAAGTCTGATTCACCCAACTAGTTCAGAGAGAGAACGAGGGATGCAGAGACTTGTGCTCCAGCTAAAAACACTTTACAAATAATAACAAAGAAATGTTGTATTGTAGTCGTATTCTGAAAATTCGCAATATGCATTTCAACACTCCCTTTTGTCCTGGTACTCAACACAATCCTAGTTATTAAACACTCCAAATGTCCAGTTGTGGATTTTCCCTTTAACCCTCCTGTTATGTTTCGGGTCAAATTGACCCATTTTAATGTTAGAAAATCTAAATAAAATAGTTAAAAATATTTTTTTGGTATGAAACTTCTTCTGCTTGGCTTAATAAGTGTAATCAACATACAAAATGAAAATGTTTCATTTCCCATATTTGCACCCCCCCGCATGTTTGTATTCCATAGATACTGTTTGGGTCAATTTGACCCGACAGTAAAAGTGGAGGCTAAAAGGGGTCAGAAGTGTCAGATTTGACTACTTGTTTCTTTGCAACTGAGATATATTTCACCCCAATCTCTCACACACACATACACACACACACACACACACCCTCTCCCTATTCTCTTGACCTCATCTGTAAAGTGCGAGAATGCAGGTGTTGTTATGACTTTTGACGAGAACCTTTTCTGTTCCCGTGGGCAAACTCCACCCACATTGAGTGGACACTCAGCAGGGGAGGGGCAAAACATATAAAGATTCTCTGCATGGGAGTCCAACCAACATTACACTCTGCAGCTGAACAAAATTATAAACGCAACACTTTTGTTTTTGCCCCCATTTATCATGAGCTGAACTCAAAGATCTAAGACTTTCTCTATGTACACAAAAGGTCTATTTATCTCAAATATTGTTAACAAATCTGTGAAAATCTGTTAGTGAGCACTTCTCCTTTGCCGAGATAATCCATCCACCTCACAGGTGTGGCATATCAAGATGCTGATTAGACAGCATGATTATTGCACAAGTGTGCCGCTTTGCATAACCAAAGAATTTCTGCACAAACTGTAACCGTATATACAACGGAGGCAGCACATGCCAAGGACCACCGCTGCTGCAGTGAGGGAGATCCAGGAGAGGACTCCTAGTACACCAGTGAGGGAGATCCAGGAGAGGACTCCTAGTACACCAGTGAGGGAGATCCAGGAGAGGACTCCTAGTACACCAGTGAGGGAGATCCAGGAGAAGACTTCTCCTAGTACACCAGTGAGGGAGATCCAGGAGAGGACTCCTAGTACACCAGTGAGGGAGATCCAGGAGAGGACTCCTAGCACACCAGTGAGGGAGATCCGGGAGAGGACTTCTCCTAGTACACCAGTGAGGGAGATTCAGGAGAGGATCTCCCTTGTGTATTTCTGGTTCTAAACATTGTACAGTGTTTACGATCACAATGTGATGACATGTCACTTGTGTGCTGTGGAGACTCACAGACACACATACACATGCACCGTGTTTATATTGCTAATTTTGTTGTTTTGTTATTTTGTTCATTTATGGTTCAAAACACCAAATTTAACACACCTGCTCCCCATTCACACCTGAGACCTTGTAACACTAATGAGTCACATGACACCGGGGAGAGAAAATTGCTAATTGGGCCCAATTTGGACATTTTCACTTAGGGGTGTACTCACTTTTGTTGCCAGCAGTTTAGACATTAATGGCTGTGTGTTGTGTTATTTTGAGGGGACAGCAAATTTACACTGTTATACAAGCTGTACACTCACTACTTTACATTGTAGCAAAGTGTCATTTGTGCAGTGTTGTCACATGAAAAGATATAATCAAATATTAACAAAAATGTGAGGGGTGTACTCACTTTTGTGAGATACTGTATATCCTCATAAAAAAGACCTGTCAGTCCTGAACTTTGGCAACATCATTTACAGTCTGTCCTCTAACAGTTACCTTATTTAATTAGACATACTTTAGCACAGAGTCATTCACTTTGTCACCAGTTCCCTGTAAAACACTCAACACTGAGATCTTTACACTGGTAGGTTGGCCTTTGCAGCACACAACAAACTAACCAGTTCCAAGTCCCTGTCAGAACCCCCTCCCATCTAAACTCTACAGGAAGTAGAGTTTAGATGGGAGGGCGTTCTGAAAGTATAGAAAGCTGCTCCCCGATCCATTCCATCCTTCAGTCACCGGTCATTCCTGAAGTCAAGTCTACCTTTGACCTTTAGTCCTTTTAGTTCTCTGTTGCCATTGACTGGAACCAATTTCAAAAGATTCAAATTCCACACTCCTTCAAAAAGAAATAGTTTGACCTGCTATGTGATTACTGCACATGTCAAGCACCTTATTTCCGTATATAATATTTAACACTCCGTATTTCTAATTTCTTAATATTGTGCCTCTTGGTAATGTATATTAAAATTGGTGATCAACTGACTTACCTGATTAAATGAAGAAAAAATTATACTAACAATAATGATAATTGTAGAAGAGAACGAGATGACAGACAGACAGACAGACAGACAAACAGACAGACAGACAGACAGACAGACAGACAGACAGATAGATAGATAGAAGCCTGAAGGTATTCATACCCATGCCAAATAATGAGCCATAGTGAATTTTTATTTGACCAGTAGGTTTCTTCTGGCTGGAAATGACATAAACAAGTGACAAAACACGGTAAGACATTGTGCTGGAGATACAAATGAATAACGTAACTACTTCTGTTTTTAGCCATGACTTGCAGTTGACTAGTAACTGACTAGAGAACTACTGCTGTTCAGCTGTTCTCAATTTATAGGTGATTAGAATGCTCTCTTGTGGTGGAAATTACAAGACCATTTTAAATGGTTTAGAAACTTGCATTTTCTCCAAAATTTGTAATTTCAAGGGGTATGAATAATGTTGGACATGACATTTTTTGTAAAAATGTGAAAAAAACACAAGTAGTTACGTTATTCATGTGTATCTCCAGCACAATGTCTTACCATGTTTTGTCACTTGTTTATATCATTTCCAGCCAGAAGAAACCTATTGGTCAAATAAAAATTCACTATGGCTCATTATTTGGCATGGATGAACACTTTTGGGCTTAACTGTAGATAGATGGATAGATAGATAGAGAGAGAGAGAGAGACAGACAGACGAGAAAAAAGAGAGGAGAGAGGGAGGCATTTCTGATATTTCCACTTCAGTCCCTCTCTGACATTGATGAAGTGTGCTTCATTTATTCATCATGTCCTCCTGTGTTGTCCAGCTAATTGTGATTGAGTATGAAAACTTGTCTTATTATTATCCACCTGGACCATCATTTATTTGATGTCTGCTGTAGCATTGCATGTGGTGACACTTTCCATGCAAATTAAGCCTGTTAGTTAAATTGACATGAAAATGTGTGAAACAGATAGATATAGAGAAAATAAGGAAAGATGGAGAGAGAATGAAAGATCAAGAGATTAATTAAATTGAACTGGAATGACAAAGAAACAGAGACACACACACACACACACACACAGAGAGAGAGAGAGGGGGGGGGGGGCGGTGGGTGAGTAGCAGAGGCTTTAGCCTCTTTTTAAAGCTGATCAACTCACAGTAGCCGCGTCTTCCCGCTGTCACGGCCATTCCCTCAACACTGAAGAGGTCACACACTGACGCAGATAGAAAAACCATAACATGACGGGGATAATATGCAACCGAACTACCTACACTCAGAGAACCTCCTCTCATCTCTGAGCTACGTTTACAGAGCGGGAGCCGATCGTCCTGACTTGTAGGAGAATTGCGAGTTTCGTGCGCTCTCCTCTCCACTCCACTCCACCTCTTCGCCTGGCAATGTTCGGTTTAGCTTTGTAACTTCTTTACTGGCCCGTCTGTCATTGATGAACTTTGCGGACTGTAGTGTCACAATTCCTCTGCTCCCACTGCACAGAAGAAAATGAAGACCACGCGGAAATGCCGCGCGTTGCTCTCCGTTGGACTCAACCTCGTTGCACTCTTCTTCTCCACCACCGCGTTTATTACCACGTACTGGTGCGAGGGTACTCAGCGCGTCCCCAAGCCAAACTGCAGCAAGCAGCGGCGGCATAACTGCATTGACTACGGCGTGAACGAGACGGACCAGAGCAAGGTCCACTACAGCTGGGAGACTGGAGACGATCGCTTTCTGTTCCGCCGCTTTCACACTGGGATTTGGTACTCCTGCGAGGAGAACATTCACGGCTCAGGTGAGATATTAACGTTCCGCTACGGGTTTCTTCGGCGCGCTATGGAAAAACTCTTAGAATGAATTAACCGTTAGCTTTCAAAATGTTTTTGGAAATAGGAGTCCGATAGAGATACAAAGACGTACAAATCAAACCATGTTAAAAAATCAAAGTTCATTCGTACAGTAAACAGTGACATTCTTTCGCTACTTCCGAGCTCTTAACGTGCAGTTAACAGTATAAAAAAGTTAAATAAGGCGAAAATGTGGTAGGCTATGAAATACCATAGGTACTATCTTGGTTGGAGAAAAAGTGCTTAGCCTACATTTACATAGGCTGTGTGCGAATGTAGCTCAGGCCTGTTTGTGTGGTAATTATATTTTAATAATATAGGTTAATAGCTGGATACAATCCGTTGTGTTTAATCTTTTTTAGTGCAAAATTAATACAAATTAATTTTATATTAAGTCTTTCCAATAGTTATTACATCATGTTTGTTATTTTCGTTAATTTTTTAAACATTAATTTTATTGTTTTATATTTTCTTGCGCTCTAACAAGATAAAACATAAAATCATATTGGAATGAATTTAATACCTAAACGTGAGCTTTTAATGATCTACCATATCAACGACCAGCAAGATGTGGTTTGAAAAATGTCACATTGATTGATCTGCAGTGTGTATGTTTTACACACACACACACACACACACACACACACACACACACACACACACACACACACACACACACACACACACACACAAGCAGATATTAACATTTACTACACATGATCTGATCGCTTCCATTCACATGATCTGATCGATTTCATTGACAGTTTAATTTCATCCATGTTTTCATTGTTTCAAATCTCCCACTCATTTTAATGAATCTGGATGGGATTGTGGTGCTGGTACATAGCTTGTTAATGAATCTGGATGGGATTGTGGTGCTGGTACATAACTTGTTATTGAATCTGGATGGGATTGTGGCGCTGGTACATAGCTTGTTATTGAATCAGGATGGGATTGTGGTGCTGGTACATAGCTTGTTAATGAATCTGGATGGGATTGTGGTGCTGGTACATAGCTTTTTATTGAATCTGGATGGGATTGTGGTGCTGGTCATAGCTTGTTAATGAATCTGGATGGGATTGTGGTGCTGGTTCATAGCTTGTTATTGACTCTGGATGGGATTGTGGTGCTGGTACATAGCTTGTTAATTAATCTGAATGGGATTGTGGTGCTGGTACATAGCTTGTTATTCAGACAGTTTTATTATCTGAGCCCTAGCAGGAGTTTAAATGGAATTGCATCCATTTCAGAACCCCATGTTAAAGTTGGCCCGAAAAAAAAGGGAAGTAATTAATCACGCAGAGTAATGAGAAGAATTCAGTTTTCACATTTCTTTTGATAAAAACGCCTGATCTCCCTTCCAAAGGAAAGTTATTTGAACAACTCAGACAAATATTTGATAGAACATAGAGATGTGTTCCTGGATAATGAAGCCTGCGGCCTTCTTGACCACATGGTGTTGCAGATGACTGTTTTATTTGAGTGCTCCTCCCTCCCTGCTTTTGTCAGTTAAGTCTGTACAAGTCTATAAAAAACAGAATACCCAATAGAACATAAAAATACCCATCAGAACAAGAGAATACACATTAGAACATCAGAAGAAACATCAGAAGAAACGGAGTAAACAATAAAACAACAAAATACACATTAAAACATCAGTAAACACATTAGAACATAAAACTGCATTGTAGAACTTCAGATTACTCTGTATAATATTAGAATACAGTTACAACACATTAATACAAAATTATAATGTACAGATATGTACCAAAATAAAGCAAAACACAAAATATCTTAATAAGCTGTTAGACCATCAGGAGCCAGAACAGCTTCATTTCCCCTGGACTGTCTGGAAGTCCATTCTAGTATTTCTCATATAAAAGCAATGTTCTACCTGATACACCAGAATCCACCCAAAATCAACTTCTTTTCCCCTCATAAAGAATGCATGGGCCAGCCATTGAGAATTGAACCTTAGCTCACATGAACCTTGGGCGATGCCTTTGGAAGTGATGCAAAGTGAGTAGTATAGCAGCTTTAATTTATTCAAAATGAATCATTCCTTAAGGGCCAACCACTGATGGCAACGCCACACACTGGATGGCTGTGGCTTCTTCATAAGCATGATGGGAAGTAAATGGCCCAGACCTGTGAAGGCACCAATTTTCTGTACTCTAATGTTTATTTTGTCAAGCACCCCAAACATCGCACATCTCCCTTGACAACGTAACGTACTAGAACTGCTAATTCTGATAATTTCCATTCAATTTCACCTATTTTTAACCAGGTAAGCCAATTGAGAACCAATATTCCTTTACAGTGAGGACTTGGCAAAAGGCATAACAATTGCAAGACAAATCATTGAGTTACACGTGAAAACCGTAGAAACAAAGACAATCAAATATTATGTACGGATGAATGAGGTGCAATAGGTCATTATTTGGTGTGATACTTAGGGACAGTGATTGCAGCTCACTTTAATTTTGAACAAATGAGGGGTTAAGAAAGTGTTAAGTTTGAGTATCATCTGCAATTAAGTCTGGTCATCTGCAGCAGGGAACTCAAAATAATGAAGTTTGAATGAGGTGTTGACTTTATGGATGACCAGTGTGAAGTGTCTACCAGAGGGCAGTGTTCTAATAGGTGAGCTGATGTTAAGGAGTGAACTGAGATAAAGAGGGGATTTGCCTCCGATGGACTTATAGATGAGCTGGTACCAGTGGGTCTAGGATTGTTTGTGCGAGGGCTGATTTACGAGAGTCTAAAGATCACAATTATGAGTTTTCTATGGGGCACTGGTGACTAAGTGGATGGCTCTGTGATGTACTAAATCAAATGTATTGAGGTGAATATTTGCGCCAATCCTGTAAATTGAACTGGCAGAATGGTCATTTTCACAAGAGCATGTTTTACAGATTGGGTGAATAAGGTTTTGTTGCAAACTGATCAAACCAATACAGTATTATATTTTATACTGGATGTGTCTGATGTGGGTCTAGAATGAGAGTGAACAATTCAACTAAATACCAAAATACTTTTCAGAACTCAACATATTTTAATTCACAACCTGTTATGGTGAGAATAGTTGCAAGGCAGGCTGAGTTGGATTCTAATAGAAGAACATTCAGTTTGTTTTACTGGAATTTGAGGAGTAGCTGGAGAACAAGAAAGCTGAGGTCTGAAGTAATCTTTTCAATCAGGCTAGGTCTTTTGAACCAGGCGAGAACTTTTGAACCAGGCTGGGTCTGTTGAACCAGGCTAGGTCTTATGAACCAGATGAGGACTTTTGAACCAGGCTAGGTGTTTTGAACCAGGCTAGGTCTTTTTAACCAGGCTAAGTCTTTTGAACCAGATGAGGTTTTTTGAACCAGGCTGGGTCTATTGAACCAGACTAGGTATTTTGAATGAGGCTAGGTCTTTTGAACCAGATGAGGACTTTTGAACAAGGCTGGGTCTATTGAAACAGGCTAGGTCTTTTGAACCAGGCTAGGTATATTTAACGAGGCTAGGTCTGTTGAACCAGGCTTAGTCTGTTGAACCAGACTAGGTCTTTTGAACCAGTCTGGGCACTTCTTTGAGAACCAGAGGTTGCTAAGTCAACTGATTTGAATGAGATGATTGAGAAAGTCAGAAGCTCTCCCCAGCTCAACAAAAACAGCCGCAAAATACTGCTTGCTAGCTATAGCAGATGTGATGTAATGTGACAATTCTGAAGGCTCACTGCACCTCAGAGGGATTATGCCTTGACACAAAATGATGGGTTATTTCTTTGATTACCATGGATTCAAAAACTTTAGATAGGTGGGCAGATTTAAATTGACCTGTAACAGTTTGGGCCTATCTTGTTGCCTCCTTTTCAATCCAGCAGGATTTCAGACATTTGTAGCAAGAGTTTCATCAGGCAGGCGATAGTGGCTGCGATAACAGATAACAGGGGTGGACAGCTTCAGAAAGGCAGTGTCAGGATCATCCTGCCAAGCTGATTTGTAAGGGTGCAAATTGTGGAGCTCCTTGCAAACCTCATTCACCTGAAGTGGATGAAAGGAGAAATGAGGGGAGTTCAGAGTGAAAACTCTTCACGGAACAGAAACAACAGTGCCGGCAGCGGTAGAGATGTAGCAGAGCTGAATGCATGGCCAGACATAACAAAGTGGTTATTGAAACTCTTGAAAATGTTGTCTTTGCCAGAGGTAACAGTGTTATGAACCTTTAATGCCATATACCGGTTATATATACACACAACACAATTAGAAGAGTACAAAGTTATGTGATGTCATCCCTGGGGTAAACAACACAGCTCTTAGCGAATCAGTATTCAGGATCCAAACCACCTGGTAATGGGTTAGTGAACTCACATGATCCATTAGTGTAATCAGTGATGCACATGGACAGTGATAAATGCTGTTTTCTGGCTCTGTATTACAGCACTTTTGATTTAAAATCTTAGAAAACTTTGGAGTGACATTGCAGACTGTCGCCTTTCATTTGAGGGAATCTTCATCCCTATTGGATGAACCATTTAAAAATTATCTGCGCATTGTCTACAAAGCACCTCCAAAAACATAGCATCAACCCCACCCCTGGGGTCTATGTTCACATGCCTATACAGTTCTATGGGGATGTTCACATGCCTATACAGTTCTATGTGGATGTGCACATGCCTGTACAGTTCTATGGAGACGTACACCTGCCTATATAGTTTTATGGGATGTACACATGCCTGTACAGTTTTATGGGGATGTACACATGCCTATACAGTTCTATGGGGATGTTCACATGCCTATACATTTCTATGGGATTTACACAAGCCTATATAGGTCTATGGGATGTACACATGCCTATATAGTTCTGTGGGATGTACACATGCCTATATAGTTCTATGGGATGTACACATGCCTGTACAGTTCTATGGGGATGTTCACATGCCTATACAGTTCTATGGGGATGTTCACATGCCTATACAGTTCTATGGGGATGTTCACATGCCTATACAGTTCTATGGGGATGTTCACATGCCTATACAGTTCTATGGGGATGTTCACATGCCTATACAGTTCTATAGGGATGTTCACATGCCT